>VOMN01053949.1:0-19025 GCA_014899125.1 Orchestia grillus
ATAAGATTCTAACAAAATATGTATTTGCTATATTATATTATAATATAGTAAACGCGTATTTTGTTTGGACAGGCCTAATAAGCCTGCCCAAATGCCTGGGCAACCGCACGCGATGGGCGACATCAGACACGAAATCGCGAGTGTTGTGTGCGCGTGGGGACCAACTTACCGCAGCTTCCTGTTCACGTGGAGCAAACTTTTAACTTTGTTGGTTGGTAGAACGAGAGCTGAACCTCGGACTCATGAACAGAGATTGTATTGAATAAATTGTCTGCGGTGAAAAGCAGGGAGTCTGAGGTTGCTGCGATGATGTAGAACTGCACCAAAGATTCTTACCCTCAGATCGAGTTACATTCTAGATTCCCGCGACGAGCGTAACTGAGTCTAAGAATTTTCTGTTCTGAGACTCAATTGAATCTAATATTGGACCTAGGAGTTAAACAGATATGTGGATTTGTTCTCTTGATGCAGGAGGGCGGGATATTCCTGCTTTGATGCACAACTATATGGAGATACTTTGCACAAAGAAGCGATGCAATCTGAAATTTCATTCCGATGACGAAAAATGCCGAGCGTAAAAGAATTTACCGGCGCTTGAAACAACGAACGTCCCATAAACACAAATAATGTTTATTTCACCAGCGCTCCGCTGCCAAACAAAGCCATTTCTCTACCTCAAATAATTCCGCCGTCTTTTTTCCCGAGAAAAGGATGATATGCTAGCCCCAGTTGGCCAAAAAAAGTGGCAAGAAGACTTCAAAACGAATGCGTTGATTTGGTCAAATAGAGTCTTACTTCATTTACATATCGCAAATAAAGCTCATTCTGAATAAGTGCGAAGTTAACTTTCAAAACTTCGACCATGAACCGCAAAAAGATAGCTTCATTGGGAAACGCGATGACGTTTCCCACTCCAAAAAGAGAGGGCATTCTCTAACCACACAGTCGACTTAGCGACCTAAAACAACGCAGCAGTCGTGGGGCGCCTTTACCGAGGGAGCGTGTCTGCCTTTGTTGCGTATCACAGATACAGCAATATTGCTATATGAGGCTCCATCCCCGACATTTTTATAGCTTAGGGCTAAGGTGACGCAAGTATTCGGCGGTCCTGCAGAGCGTTACAGGAGTTTGGGCATTGCCTCCGGGTTATTGCCTGCAGTGTGTCCCTAGCCTTGCATAAGGAAAAGCCGCGCCATCTGACGGCAAATGAAATATCTTTCGGGCGCACAAATGTTCCCGCGGTGAAACAAATTACAAATGCACTGCCGGGAGGCTTTTAGGCATCTTCATTTAGATCGAGGTCTGTCCAAACGGTTGTGATTTATGAAGCCTGTACGGTATTGTGCAGCGGCTGCCTGAAGTATTTGTGTCTGTCACTTTGTGTTGTTCCGTTGCCACAAACATATAGTTATTGCGGTGGTAATACGGGAGTTCGAATTGTACACGGAAAGTCGAATGTTGGTATTTCGCTCGAAAGAGAGGAGCAGAACCGTTTGGAGCAATTAAATAACTACCGAACTCGCACTCGAATACATCCAGTTTGATTGCATTCGCACTTCGCCACCTCAAGTAAAATACGCGCAGTCCAAAGTATTTTCATGAAGCTACCAAATTCTCGTTTCCTAAGGCACAAGAAAAGACAGGAAAAGACAAAGTGCTCAATTTTAAGGAACAAACTGAAAATATGTAAATCGAAGGGATTTCATTCCTCCAGCTCCAATTGTCGACTTTTTTACAGCAGGAACCGGAGCAATTCGATCAAAAATACATTTTCCAACATTCCATACACTTTCAAACGCCATGTTCGATTACCATCCAGCACGACATTTTTACCAGCAAACTGTCCAGCACGAAAAAAGTAGCTTATACGATAGGTAGAAAGTAGAGCTGAGAAAAATTTCTGAAATGACCTGAGTGCGCACAGACGTCACGAACACGTCAACATGCAAAGTTGAACCTGTTCTCACCGAACGCTGTTTGTCATTTTTTGGATTCAAGTTTCACGAAGATAAAAATTTCAACTCGTTTTTCGCTGAGAGCAGCCGAGCTCTCGCTGCAGCCCCGTCGCAATATCATGCAAATACTCCGCCACACGCCTCGCCTGATGAACTCTTTGTCTGGGCGTGTGGTGGTGTGCTTGTGGGGCCGTGTGATGCGCGTATGATGAGAGTGTAGGCTCGTATGATGAATGTGTGAGGCTGTGGGACATGTGTAGAACCATGTGATGCGCACGTAGTATCGTGGGTGTGTGTAGTAAATTCACAGATGCCGTAGTAGGATTTTTATACCTCCACTAGTACGAAAAATGGCGGTAATTTTGCGCGGCACCGAGTTTTCAAATGTCCTAAACTACGTACACTCAATTTTAAACACTTTTGCATCAACTGATCTCGTAGGGCGGCTACAGTACGGGGACGATCTTCTCAACGTCTAACCTGTCGTTCTAGGTGATCCCACATATTTTCTATTAGGTTCACGTCTGGGATTCCGTTGGCCAATTGAAATGCCTGAGATATCCTGAATAACTGTCAGATGTACCAGGCAGTTGTCATCCTCGACAGGAGCTTGGAAAACAACTGTGACTCATTTTTTGACCAGGGAGCTCATGCTTTGGCGACAAGGGCCACCGCGTTAGGATCATTCTTCGTAAGCGCATTGGCTGGCATAATGGATGCGTTACCATAGCGTGTGCCACAGCTGTCAAAAGGAGTTCATAGTCCGTCGGTGTCGAGGCCACCAGGTGCGATTGTGGGCGTGTAATCTTTTGGTACTGTTAACACGCTCTTTTATCATTTGATGCAGTCAACGCGCTTTTTCATCAATTTGATACATTTAACACGCTCTTTCATCAATTTGATACAGTTAACGCGCTTTTTCATCAATTTGATGCAGTTAACACGCTCTTTCATCGATTTGTTGCAGTCAACGTGCTTTTTATCAATTTGCTTCTGCAGTTGCTTGGGTGCGTACATCTGTGTAACGAAACTTCTGTGCCAGTTTAAAATAAATACCCTTAATAATACGCATTGAAAGACCCGAATGTTTCTCTATCACGTAGTTGTTTTATAGATATAAGCACCGAGATGACCATGGCTGTCATTTCAATAGTTGTTTGCAGTCAGCTTATACGTATTTTGCACTCGTTAAATCAACGTCGTTAAGAAAAATACTGCCTAAATCAGAAATTGACTTTAGTCGCTGCTGTGACAGAATTTTTAGAAATTGAAAAATATTATTTCGACGATAAGCTTCCATTTAATTTCTATAAACAGGAAGGAGTAATAGGTGTAATCATTAAAACTTAATCAGAAATCCACCAAGCGGGGGCTGGGAAGTAAAAAGACTTGTAGGGAAAGAAATAATATAATTTTGCTGATATTGGTACGAATGACGATACTATTTCTCCCATCTTCACGCTTTTAATAGAATTCTTGAGGGTAAATAACCATAAAATAACAGCAAACTCAGCACAAGAACCCTAACTTGATGGAATAAGAGCAAAACCTGCAGGGCGCAGATGAAGGAGCTGGTCCTTCGCCCTTCCTCCTTCTCTGGGTTTTCTTCTGAGGGAAGGAACAGCCTTTACGCTCTTTTGCAGCAACGAATCGATGCGAGTTTTAATTGCCTTCCAGTCTAATGGATAAACTTCGAGCTGCAAGAAGTCGTAATTTACGACTATTGCTTAAAAATCCCTTAGAGACTCAGGATCAGATTTCTGATAAATTTAACAGCCTGTGCAAAAAACAGAAAACCTGATTTTTCAAAGATCCAAGTAGTGTAACTCTTGTTTTAAAGGTCATGGAGCTCAGTCGCCCTCACCAAGCTTTCATTTTATTCTAAATGAAGATTAATGATGAACTCCATGCACAGATCATGTCGCTTCACTAAAAGTTCGCGATAAGAATATTCCACCTCTGGAAATCAAAACTGCGTGCCCATTTTCATGTTATCATGAATGTTATAGGGACAACTTTCACTCCACTGCATGTGTTCATCTGTGTTTAACTGCTGGAATATATCGAAGTCTACGTTAAGTTCGACCAATATTTATTGGTCAAGCTTAGTATAGTGCAACTTAGTATATTACGGTATACTAAATTGCACTTTACATTCTAGGCTGAGGAATCATGAAACCTTATCCTGACACGAGCAGTCAGGAACACAGGTGTCGGTGCCTCAGGCTTTGGGGTTGGTATCAATTGATTGTTCCAATTGTAATCATTGTTTTGTTTAGGTATCAGTATAGCAGTAAATTACTTCTGAACATCGATCGACTCTTAGTATCGCATTTCATTTTTAGGCGTTATATCTACCCATCGCTATTGGTCTCCCATATAAGTATTACCTCCGTCAATATCTACCTGCTGCTCTGCCTGTCAGCACTACGGTCCTGCGGCTCACGCTAGTGTTACCATCTTGTACTTCAGTAATTTCACAATGATTTCAGTCACAGTATTGCCTAATAACAGCACCTGCTTCAGTAATTTCACTATAATTTCTCTTGCAATAATGCCTAATAGTACCTGCCGGGGGGAGGGGGGGGATTGCAATGATTGCTGTTGGTAACGATTGTTAATCATTATGGGCTCTCACATCACCTACACGGGTTAGCAACCGTGAATGGAAATTCTCGATTGTCTAGCGCACCAGCGCTACTCGCTAGGATGGAGGCTGGCGTGAGCTGTGGGGTGCCCGCTGCTGTTGAATACCGAGTTGGACTCCATTATTGCATGTGAGTAGTCTTGCCACAGTGCTGCAGCCAACGTCACAGCCAGCGTTCCGTCAGTGTTACCATCAGTGTCACTGTCAGTCCAGCTAACACGGTCATAAGTTTTGTCATGAGTGTTGGCATCGGTACTGTCGTCAGCGTTGTAATCAGTGTTACCATCAGCGTTTCCGCCGGGGTCGCCGTCAGTGTTGCCATTAGTGTTATCATCAGCGTTGCCATCCGCATTGGTATCGGTGTTGCCACCAGTGTTGCCACCAACGTTTTCCCCAGTGTTGCCACCAGTGTTGCCACCAGTGTTGCCACCAGTGTTGCCGCCAGTGTTCCCACCTGTGTTGCCACCAGTGTTACCACCAGTGTTGCCACCAGTGTTTCCACCAGTGTTGCCACCAGTGTTGCCACTGAGGTGCAGCAGCGGCAGATATTGCAATTTTGCGCCGGCGGCCGCTGGAGCAGCGCTCATTAGCCCCTGATGGCGTAATAAAGCTGCCGGTTTTGTCCCCTGTGCCGCAGCTGCTGCAGCTGTGTTATACTTGCTGCTATTATGTTGTTGCTGCTGTGTTATACTTGCTGCTATTGTGTTGTTGCTGCTGTGTTATACTTGCTGCTATCGTGTTGTTGCTGCTGTGTTATACTTGCTTCTATTGTGTTGTTGCTGCAGTTGTGTTATACTTACTGCTATTGTGTTGTTGCTGCTGTGTTATACTTGCTGTTATTGTGTTGTTGCTGCTGTGTTATGCTTGCTGCTATTGTGTAGTCGCTGCTGCTGTGGTGTTTCAGCTGTTTCTGTTGTGTTGGAGATGTTGCTGTGCCACAGTTGATGCTATTGTGTTGCAGGGGCTGTTGTTGTGTTGTAGGTGCTGCTGTTGTGTTGCAGCCGCCATTTGTGTTGCGGCTGCCCCTAATATCAAGACGCATCCTGGTGTTATCGCATCACTCTACAAACCTTGTCTAGTCTGCAGGAGGCATCACGAGGTATGTTCTGCTACCCTATTACCCTGGAGTCCATTTCTAGTATCCACGATACATCCAAAGAATGTCTGGAGATCCTATCATCTCCAAGTTCATTTTTAGTCTAGAGGATACATCACAAGGTACTCGTATGTCTAGCAGCCGCATCATTGCCGAGTCCATTTCTATTTTCCAGGATATATCTCAAAGTCTGTCCAGCAACCTATATCATCCCAGAATCCATGTTGAGCCTCCACGACATATCCCGCAGGATGAACCGCGGCCGTAACGCCCCTAACTTATTCCCAAGGCCCTGGCTAGGCTCATCATCAATGCAACTCGAGCTGCAGAAGCTGTCGCTGCTGCCTGCGCTGGCCAACCGTCGCATTAAACTCGTGAACGCTCAGCAGAAATGCTCAAAATTGCCTTCAAGGGTAAAAACTCAGGTCGTAATTTTCACGAGTAATAAGCTCGCCTCGTTACCCGTATTGAAGGTCCCAAAATACGGAAGGCGTGCGCTTTATTCGCCTGTAATTGGCTGACGCTTGTGACGTGCAGCGTCAGGATCTCAACTTTTCCAACTCATTTGCGCTGAAAAGCAGCAAAAAAACTGGACACTTACTAGCACGCCGAGATTCTTCTGCGTAATTTTGCGCGTGTGAATTTGCTTCTGTGTGAATCAGGCGTATTAATTTGGTGCATCCAGCCAGGTAACCACAATATTTTCATTGTATACTAAAATTTCATTCCCACAACGCAAGGAAATACCTCGTTCTTGAAGTATGAACCCTAGATTCCAAATTACTAATTTTGAGAATTGAGTTCACGTTCTTGCTCGTCACTACCAAGTGCAATATTTCAGTCTCTGGGCACTCAGTTTAGTGCAATCTGAAGCCCCATTTTAATGCGCACGTACACGCTGAATGTTTGAGACCCTAAAAATTATATTGAAAACTAGCGCTCGATTTGACGGTGTTCTTGTTTAAGAACAGAGTATGGTGTGTTTTTTACTCTTCCTTTATTCGATTGCTCAATATAATTCATAACACCCTTATTACTCCAGTTCATATTTTCTATGTCTCATTGAATTAGAAGAGTCATGACCTAGCAGACAGTTGTCGAAACACGTATTTACTGTGTAATATTCCCGCGTCATAATGATTTCCTAACTCATTACTGTTAAAAAACACATGCAACACAAATCACATTTATCAGTATAATTTTTGCGAGCAATTTCCAAATAAATAAAATTTGGGCAAACTTCAAAATACTCTTTTCACTTCGCGTCGACATCAAGTTTACCGACCTTGTGTAATGAATACCGCGTAGTGATACCACACCACTAACGCTAAAGTGTGCGGATTGCCGTGTTTTGGTTGCCTTATCGTTTTTTTTTTAAATTTCAGTGGTACCTCCTCTCTCCAACAAAAATTTTCGTCTGTGATGCGCGCTCAATTTCACGACCAGTGTGACAATACTGTTATGTTTCACAAACATTTCGCGGCAACAAGAGTTCTGGGAATTTTTTTTTTCTCGAAAACGCTAATTTTCGTTCACACTCATCTTAAATTATGTTTCATTTTTCTGCTTCTCCTAATATATTCATCACTTGTGTTCAAAAACGTTCTAATTATTCCACGTTTTTCCCTATCATTTTAATGGTTAACGGAATCACACATTTCAAGCCACTCGGTTTCTACATCTTATCTTAGAAATTTTATACCTATTTATTATGCCAAGTGTAAAATATACTTTTCGCACGTCTATTCTGCGCCTTTAAAACCTACTTTTTATCCCTTATTTAGCGTCATTCCATTTTCAAGTACGTTCACTTCGATGAAAGCACTCCAATTTTACGAACCACGCTTCAGCGTACGCAAAATTTGATTAATTTTAATGCACGTGACTTCGAGGAGGGCAGCGCAAGTTCACTCTCCACATTTGAACAAACATAAAGTTTGACTACGACCCCCTCTTACCGTGGCCAGTTTCATTCATATTCCAGGGAAGCATGGAGAGCGCTCTGAGACAGCCCTCCATTTTGTCGGATGTTCCAGGTCTGCTTGAGTAATGTTGTAGGAAGCTGCCAGTGTGTCTGGGAAGCACGCTCGGCAATGTTAGCTCTATTGCCTTGAGATGTTGTGTGGAATATCGCTACAATGCTCGAATATGGTTCCTAATGGCTTCTAGAACACGTCAGACATGTTCTGACGCCATCGCAAACCGGGAAACGTCGAGACAATGTCACTGGATATTGTGTCGGAGATGTGCCTCGAAATGCGTCGGGGATGTATTCAGAAATTCGACTGCTAGCAATGGTAGTTGTGATGTGACATGAAATATGTGTAACTGGTGTAGTGTAATAGAGAAAAACTTTAAATTTTAATAATTCTGATTGTTTCAGCTAGGTGGGAGAGTGAAGAAAGTTTTTCTATTCAGTGCCTCTGAGTTATGAGTCTATTAGATAGTCTTAATTAATTCGAATATTTGTTTTTCATTTGATACTGCTAGAGAAAAATAATGCTTATATGCTTAGCTTGCATAAATCGCTGTACGTTCGTGAACGATTGAAGATGACGATTAAACGCACTTGTATAAAACAAAATGGGACTATTGTTGAAAAGGTAATATAAAAAAAAGTCATCGTATTTCTAATCAGGATGATGCTGGTGCATAATGATGAGATTTTACTTTTAATTCAACAAGCTTTTCACGTGTGACTCTCTCAGGTTAGTTTGTTTTACGTTTGTTTTACGTTTGTTTTACGTCACTTTACTTATCGCAACGCTTGGAATTGAGTTTTCAAGCTTATAAACGAGTAACTCCTACAACAACTCTACTACACATATACTCTTTGCACCGTAAATTTCAGACAACATTAAGGACCTTTTTTAATGCGGTTTCGTGCAACAGTGTCCCAAAATTGACACTTGGAATTTCTCGTAGAAAATGTCATGTTCGTTCAGTGTGGTGAACATTAATACTATGCTACAATTTAACTGCTGTCCTTAATGTCAGATAAACACTGTGAAAATTTCTCAACATGTTCTGTGCATCCCTGTGAAACTTTGCACGTGGTGCAATTTGGGATTGGAAAGACCTTCACATTCCTGGAACTGCGGAGCTTGAAGCGTCGTCACAAAGTTAGCTACGTCGAGGTTCTAGTGACAAAACCGTGAATGCAGTAATAACTGCAAGAATTCAGAGAATTTCATAAACAAGCCCCGTTTCAGCATTCCAGCCCAAGCCAACCCAACGCATACGAATTTACTCGCTGTCAGCAAAGAAGAAGAAGAATTTTGAGAGCCTAAGAATTTCTGGTTTCCAGAGACCTGACCTTCGAAGTCAATTTTTCTTATGATGTTTAGTGGGCGCTCCTCAGTAAACTATGGCACGGCATGTTTTCCAGGCTGGCACTGCTGTCATCGTGAAGTGCGGCTTAAGTTTATTCTCACACACCTGAAAAATTTGGCATCTTGAAGTTTAAGGAAGGTCCATAATTGGTTATTGATGAAAGCATTCAATGTTGTCCTTTGCCTCTACCAATATTATCTTTATTATCACATAGGAGCATGTTTTACCAGGTAATCTGAGTACTTCCTGCAGCTTTTCAACCATATATACGAATTTCCAACATATATTCCGTTTGATATCTTTAAGCTAGAACGCGTTACATATCGCAATTTGCTTTTAGTTATAACAGAAAAGGTTTTAAAAGGTTTTTGTATCGAAATTCCTGAAAAAGTGCTAATTCAGTTTGGAATATATCTAAATAATTCTTAGCCTTGATACCACAATAAAACCTTTTATTTTTCTACATCTTTCCATTTGAAACTCTCCTAAAATCATATTGTAAAAAGACTAAATAGAAAATTCCGAGGCCTGGAATTCGAAGTCTTTGTAGTTTACGGCAGTTTTTACTGAGAGACGGAAGTGTACAGGCCATAAACCTACGATTTGCCTTTCTTTTTTTCATCAGGAATTAAATATGTTCTTATGAGTACGTTGCGTCATCCCCAAACATGTTTTAAATTCAAGACCTTTTTCATTTCAGTCACTGACTCGACTGGATAAAAACAAGCGTAGCATATTCAGTTACGTAGAATTTCTGGCACGCAAATTTAAAAAAATCTATTGGACTTGCTTACCGACTCATTACTGCGTAACATTTTCTTGGCTAAATATTGAAAAAACTAAAACTTTATGCCGTGAAACATCAACAATAATCTACAAATATGATTTGCACAGATTCTAAGGCTATCAAATCCTGATGTTTTAGTCCCTTCTCGTAAATTTCAGAGTTTCTCACATGAAGTTTTTCAGCGATTTCTTGCTTTTTGTAGCATTTTATCCCTAATCTACTCACCAAACAGCCTACATTTGTTTATTGAATATTTTTCATGGTTGTACACTCACTAATCCTTCATCATCACTATTTCCTTTAAAGCCAATTAACTTTTCTTCCGTCCTCTTCTCATCATTCTTTATTTCCCTTTCTCGATTTTACTTCCTCTTTCCCTCATCCGTCGGTACGGCTCACCCGTCCCGCCGTGAGGTGTCTAGTCTCCTCCACATATCACGCCCACGCCGCAAATTGCTCTGTAGGGGCTGATGAAGGCCCCCAGCGGCGCGCAACTGAAACACAAAAGCACCTTCATTACCCAGCCTGCTCAACAATTCCACCATCACCCACGTTACGCATGTTGCTCAGAACGAGACTAGGAAATGTGGAAGTTTTTTCACGAATTCTCATGAATGTTCCTTTATGAGTTGTATTCATAACAACTTGTTATGAACTTTATTAGTTGTATATTGACTTGAGTTTCAAAACTTGAATACTGCAAAGTTTCCAATAGATGAATGTTAAGAGCAGGTTCAAGAAATGTTCCTATACACACTTCGTAATTCCTTTCAGGGCCACGAAAACTCATTTAATTCAAACGTTTTATCATTAACAGCGTTCCATCAACACGCAGTAACGTCCAGAACTAGGGAACAAATTTTAAAAACTGGAAATCTAAGGAAACAATGAGTAAATTTTTATTTAATTCTTATTGAATGTGGATTTATGCAATGTAAACTGTGTTACAACTTTCAAGTGAATTGAAACACTATTTAAAAAGAAAATAGCAGCTTACTTATTTTTTAGTGCCCACAATTAAAAAAGAAATCAGTTCCTTTGGAAAAAATAAATAAACGAATGATCTTCAAACAGGTGAATTTGTAATATTTCTGCTGCTTAGACCCTTATTTAGGATCACCGCAGCGCATTTTCTACCGTAAGATTATACTAAACATTATCGTTATGCCACGATGGTTTTTCTCCATTTCTCTTGCAATTTTATTTATAGATCTCTCCCAGTTGCAGGATTTCTAGCCTCAGCTTTCTACCTTATTGTCTTCCATGAGTTCTCTAGGAGATTACGGTCAAAACTTTGGAGTGACCAGCTCGTAACCTCAAACCTTTAATTCCTAAGATAGTCCATAACGAGTTTTGACGGATGACAAGGGACGTTGTCCTGCATAAACTCAGGAATTTCAACTTCCCAGAGTTGCCACACTTGCACGGTACAATGATAAATCAGACTTTTTAATAGTACCATTCCCTCATGAATTTAAAAGTATAAGCGTGTAATGCACAATTCTGAAATGATACCAAAGACCATGCCGCTTATCCCAATGAAATTGTGTTTTCTTGACAACGTTAGACTTGGAACTTTCATCGATTCTTTCCAACAGACTTCATTTTGTTGCGTCTAAATATATTAAATTCACATCTATCCCGAAAAAACTTAATACTAATTTTTTTCAGATCAATTATCATGCTTGACTGCTGAAGCATACCTTGCTTTCTTAGTATTTTACTTATCAGCGGTTGTCTTAGGTCATCTGAGATTAAAACGTATTTCACTCAAACATCTCGACACAGTTTGTTGAAAACAGATATTTTAGTGCAAACTTGCATAAAAATGTATCCAGCAGTAAAAAAATATCCTTGTGGGCAACTCGATGAGTGGAAAGAGCCTCTCTCATTCTAATTTTTCTCGCTCAGTCCTGCTTTTCCCTGTAGTGAGTCTACCGGTGTCGTAAACTTTCAATATTCGGTTCATGATACTTTCGGAACCCCAAAAATTTATTCCACGGCGTGATTTTTATGTTGAAATATAACAAATTCAGTTTTAGCAGCTGTTTCAACTATAGAACGTTTTGCCCATGTGATTAATGCGGCACTGACGATACGCAACCTTTATTTTCTTCATCTTATCCTTCGGGTGTGTAAAAGATGAATTATTTCAGAGCACCAAAATTATCGTCATAAATGTTCCTCAATTTTGAACATATAAACATTAGCAAATTGTTTATTTATTTCTATATATTAATTCAATTCAACTGAAAATTCACAACAATGTTTAGAATTTTTATACCTACATTCAGAGGAAATTATAAAAAAATTGACCTATTAATTCCTTAGGTTTCAAGTTTTTGAATTTTGTTTCGCAATTTTGGACGTTACTGTACATGTACGAGCATATGGCACAAATGTCCCAGGGTCCATTTGGTACATTACTTTTCGAATTTTACGTAATAATCTTATTTTCCCATCTCTTACGTACATATACATATGCACAACAAACACTGTCTTCCACAATCTTGTTTTCAGTCCCCCGCCCTTTTTCAATGTTAATGTATTCAATACTACAGTTTTAGTAAATCACCAAATATCAAATGCTGATTATCATTTTCTAGGTAATTTAAAAAACCGCCAAAATTCAGCTGAAGGGAAGTATCATGTATACACGAAATCCACTTTGAATCGCTTAACATTCCTAGCCCTTGCCGTACATTCTTTCCTTTACAGCACTCACGTCGGTGCTGGTAATGTACAACAGCCAGTAACTCAAGGAAGCTTGCCTAGTACGTTGGAGCTGTAGTCCAGTATTGAATTCGCTCTCCATTTTCAAGCCACGTGATATCGTAGACTCAACCCAGCCCGTCTCTGGGACTGGAACACAAGGGTACCAGGCTCTGCGAGTGATCTATCTGCACGCTAATTGCCGAGTCTGTAGCGCTTGTATTTTGGCATTAAAAGCACTAAAAAATGGGAGGGTTTTATGGATACTCCTCTCCGTGTACACGCTGAATTGAATGCGCAACACCTCAAAATTCGGGCCATTTTACGCACACTCCTGACACACGCAGTGTTGATTTTAGATGAGGGCTCGAGACATGGTCGTAATTGAATGTTTGCCAGCACAGAGAAACTGGAGACTTGGCATCGACGGTGAAATTCTGTAGCGAAATTTGAAGGACGTTGCATTTTCCCTTGCATATCACAGGTATTTGCATGCTAGCCAAAAATTTCGCTGGAGAAAGGTGTTTGAACCTTTTGTGAGTAATCACATTCAACGAGGAAAACGTTACAATAGTGGATGGATGGATGGATGAATATGCATAGGATGCAAAACACTAGTCGTGCGAATCGTCAACAATGACAAGACTAGCGATATTCTTTATTCTTAAAATAAATGACATTTTGTTATTGAAACATGTAATGGGTCATAGATATTCCCCATTGCACCTTTCGAAATCAGTCATTCATAACTAAGCTATCTAGACCAAATACTGATATGTCATATTTTATACAATAAAATGTATTTTTTTCTTTGATTTAATTCATGTAGGATGATATAACCCATTAACCTGTGTACGACACTGCCGCATGTCAGCGCGGCTGGCAAGAGGGAGGGAGACACCAGGCAAGCCAATCATCTAGCAGCCAGCCAACTTACCGAAAAACTCTGAATGACTATTTGTGGAATGGCTACCCCCTCATTATACACTGCACTGTGGAAGAGAAATAAATAAAAGAGATAACCTTGTGAAATCGTAACGTTCTTCATCACATTCGGTGCTGATACGAAGAGGAGCTTCATGAGCTGCTATCTATGTAGATAAGACCTGAAAAAAACAGCATTAGCTCGTGCAAAGAATCGAAATTAATTGGTTTCCAATATTTGACGGTAGAACAAAGTTTTTTAGTGCTTGAAATGTGTGAAAAAAATAGTTCTTGCAAACGTGGGCCAAGTCATTTAAAGAGAAAACAACAAAAATATGAAAGAAAAAGATAAATGAAAGCTTGCTCTCCCATACAATTTCAGAGTCGCAAACTCTGCGCACGCTCTTTGCAGCAGTTTCTTAAATTGGCACTCAAGATAAATGAAGCCTTTTCTATTCAAGGCTCTTTAATTTGAGTAGAGATTACTTGCGTCAAAAACAACGAACTATCAGTAGAAGCTATCCTGTAGAGGCTGAGCAATTATTGCAAGGGAGGTTACCTTTAGTTTCAATGCCAAGCAGCTTGCTATGCCGAAGTATCCAGTTTGACATTAATTGCATATCTAAGTGCGTCAAGCTACAGGCACTTCTTGATATTTGTCGGATCTATTCGTCTATGCATGATATAATCACTGTTTAAAATTTCAAATATCTAGAACTAAAATTCTGAATAGAATTCCGATCGTACATTGAACCATCACGATATGTACAGATCGTACCTGTATGTCGACGCACGCACTCTCCTACAGCTCCCACTGGGAGTTTCCAGTCTCGCAGGCTAGCATGTACACAAGTTTATATCGCTGTCTTATTATTTTATGTATTTAGCTTCATCAAATAAAGCTTAAATTATTTACCATTTTTCTTAGCATTGTCGAAATTATTTACCACTATTCTTAGGAGATCTAAAATTATTTTACAATTCTTCTTAGAAGCTCTGAAATGATTTACCGTTCTTTTAAGTAGCTCCGTTATTTCCAACAGGAATGCCAAGTTACGTCGGCATGCCCGCGTAGTGTACGCTCCACCACATGACAGCAGCTCAACAAGGCGAGCTTGTACGCCTTTTCCTTGTACAAACACTCAGTATTCTGGTCGTAGTTGCTGTCCTTTGCATGTGCTGAGAATGTTCAGTGTTGCAGTCAAATATTTGTGTCTCGGGCCCTGAATAGAACTGTTCAGGAGCATAAGAATTACTGTGAACCCTTGTGATTTGCAATTAAATTGCTCACTTTGACCCTTTTTTATTATTTTTTGGCTCTTTTATGGTCTGCTTAATTCGAAGATTAATTTATTACTGTTTGAACTCTGAATGTTGAGTCAAAACCATAGCCTAGTTTTATCGTACAAATTTCCTAGCATCTGCAACGAGCAAGCGCACAATAAAAGTACAGCTCATTCAAAGTACGAATATCAACAAACTCTGAAATACGCAGCACATCTTCCTACACCCTTCCCTCATGCCTACACTATGCACAACAGAGCGTTTCTCCAGCATGCAACTTACGGGCCTGAAGCTCCCAGGGGCTGTGGAGGACATTCATCAAAGTACGGTCAAGTTTCGAATTGAAATTCAAAGTATTAGATTCGGTTGCTGTTGTTGTTTCTCTTCGGAATGAGTTTCTGAGAACTTGTATCCTTTCTTGCACCCAAGCTTGTGAGACTTTGATGCATTGTGCATTTGTTTGGATCAGGACGGCGTCATCGACCCTCAAAGAATATCTTCAAAGCATTCGCTATTGATCGGAATCCCAGTTTTTTATCGTATGAATGGGATTGCAATTACTCACTCAATTGTACACAGAAAATACTTCGAGTGCTACGACCAATTTTTTTCTTGAAATTTAGTTATTTCAGAACACTCTCAGTTCACATGATGAATGCTTAAATTTTTGAATTCTTAGGTCTGGAGATTTTATTCACATGTATGTATCTGATTTATGTTAGTTGTTGTTTCGTAATTTAATATAAAACATTCAACTTGAGTCAAAAGCAATATTTATCTAAAACCCATTCAATGGTCTCGTTGGTGAAAAATTTGACATGTACATTCTTTACAATCATTACGTGTTAAGATATTTGTTTTCTTCGTCTATGTTTTTGTTTTTTAATTCCCCATTTTAGATAACAATATCAAACTCGATGAACTTCTACGGGTCAATGAACTTTAGCGGAGAATATAATAATAATTTTTCTTTATGAGCGCATGATGTTTAATTATTTCAAAGATACTGTCCGTCCTGTTTCTCCCCTCTGTTTTGTACTCCAGAACTTTACATCAGATAAAATTCATGATAAACGCATTTCTAACGAAGATTATTCTAACCCCATTCCTTTGATGAAGGGGAAAACAGAATAGCATTGCAACAAATGCAAATTATTTTGTTTGCTGAACTACAAGCTCCAACTGAATATTCTTCCGTAATATACTTCCAATTTCTTTCACAAAAACGGACGATTTATACATAGTACAATACAACAGCTATAACGACAGCAATTCGTATGCAAATTTCATGGGGACTACTTGAGTGAGCCTAATTATCAAAAAGTCCATGTACAATGGGATTCCAAATCAATTACCGTAAAGACGCGGAGAATAATCTGTCACCGAATTGAAATTGATTGGAAATGGGTATGAAATTTTGAGAGGAATATTACTAAAGGCATATGAATTTGAATTTTATTTTAAATTGACATGCGATATTCTTAAAAATACCGGGTTCTTCCGAAGTATTCCTTTAATTATTTACAGTTTACAGTTCTTCCGCCAGTATTTCACAAAACACTGAAAATACACCACTTGAATGGTTTTAGCGAATTTCATTTCGCACTGAACAAATGCGCACATATTTTTGCAACAGAGATGCTTTCCATTGTATATGAACTCCTTTTCTTTCTCAAACTAGCTTTTCCTTATTTCAGCCGACCAGGCTCCTGATCATTTTCCGTTCCCCCATTTTCCCCTTGGTTCGAGACCCCTCCCACTTGTTGCGCCCCAATGATGCTTTTTTAGAAAGTTTTTGACCATTGCTCCGAGTTGGCTCGAAAAATAAGCTTAATAGATTGAGCTCCAAATCGAGACCTGGATTTCAATGAGAGTCCTAATCCACGATCTGGAATTTTTCCGTGCATTCCGAGCACTTTATGTTTGAATAATAGATACTTCTATTGAAGAAGTTAAAGATATGAATTTACTTTGTGTTTGGTTAGAGAGCAAACCACTCTCGGCTGCGCAGTTATTGGCAAACATTGTTCCAATGTAACGGAGCGGCAGTTTTTTTTTCTTGAATAAAAATGAATGAGAAGATTTTTATGAACCATGGCTCGGGCCCTCCGAGAGGCATCATGTTATGGAGGAAAAAAAAAAGTATGGCGCCCAAACTACGGAAACTGCATCGGAGTGGAAGATCAGTGTATTCGTTTTTGTAAACAGTTCATGTATAAATATTTTGAATGACATGCTATAGCACGAGTTTTCTTGAGTATACAGGCGGGGAAAATTGTTTTTGAAATTCATTTTGAGTTAATTTATGAAATTTATTTTGTCTTTCATCTGTAATCTCTGATAAATATTTTTTAGGAGTATAATTTTCTGATTTCGATAACATACATGGCTGTCGTCTGGATGTTGACTTTCAATGAGACTACCGTCAGTGAAATATTTGAATTCATCAAGGAATTATTTCGAGCCGCTGAGTGGGGCGAGCGCTGCATTATGGAACCAAATCCCTACTTTTTCCATTTCTGAATATTACATTTTGGTCGATTCGATTCATCAAAATATTTGGAGATATATTAGACTGGCAACAAATTGTTTGGAAAAATGATTTACCCGTTGGTTGGCAAAGGAACGAAATTTCCTGTGCGACAGTTGGGAGCATAGCGTAGATAGATTTCTTTGAAACCGTCCACTTTCCTGACAAGTATTTTGCACTTGTGTTTACTGCATATGTCAATAAGTGATACACTCTGGCAAAGCTTTTGTTGCTTCTTCAACTGCTCACATATTTAGTTATTTAAAAATCCAAAAGTCGTTGAATTTCTAACCACAATAGTTGGCCTATTCCACTGGCATGTTCTCAGTTGCATATTTGCACTAACTTGTAATGGGTGAACTGATTTCCTTCTGAAACTCCAGTTTAGTAGGTATTAAGTTGGTACAAAAGAAAAGGAAGATCCACTATAAGTATTGTGTTTGGAAATTTCATTTTAGCGTTGTATTTTATGCATAGTTTTGGTGAGTTTTAGCATGTAGATAATGAATACGTGTTGATAAATAATTTTCAATTAATATCAGACTACAACATTCAAGCATCGTATATAACCCCTTAATTATGGGTGAACGAAAAGAAGACTTTTGCTTAATCGTCTTCGTGAGTTCAAAGTTAGGCATAGGGCAAGCCAAACTACTGCCAGTACATATTTTGACTAATTTCAAAGTTTTTACTGTCTATTTTTCATTATAGACTACAATTTTGAAATCGTTCATTATCATTGAAAAACCTGATAAATGTATCATTAAACTATATATAACTGTAATGTGTACCATCAATTTTAATTTCATTTAGTCTCTTTCCCTCGGTGTGTCGGTGTCAGACTCCATTCGAGCGCTCAAAGGCACAAATTTCGAACGAAATATTTTATTCCAGTCACGAATCCAACAGACAATATCACAACGCTTAAATTCCTTCGTAGTTTTCAGCAATAGAATCTTTCAGCAACAGACCTTTGAATTCGGAGCCTTTGAGAGCAGCACTTTTGATCTCATTCATTGAACTAGTGAATATTACTTGCACATTTTAGCAAAAACTCTTCTGTGCTCTCGAAAAGGTGGATTCACGCTGAGGTGTTCTTCTGAACGATTGTTGTCTTCTGGTTGTGGTCTAGGAAGTAGGCACAAACTCTCCGTAAAACTGAAACTAACGTAAAACTTAATTACGGCGCTGCACGAGCGCTCGGTTTCGCTGATGTAATTGGAAGAAATTTCATCCGAGTTTTTCGCTCGACCTTCCTTCAAATTTTACCTAGAAAAAATTGACAATTTTCACCGACTTCGAAACGAACGGGTATTCAGTTGTGTTCCTTTTTGAGAGTGAGAGAGTGTCCTCTACGAAGGTGAGAAAAGGAGAAATAGTGTTTCCTGTATTGGTGCTAAATTTATCACGAATGTTCAGCAAAAAAATTAATTAGTATTTAGTCCCGGACTGTTAACTGCATCACTACAAGGATCTATGACATGTAGTAATTCTATACGTACTCCTAAGATAGTTATACTGTATGAGCCCTCGAAACTCTCATTCTTACGCCTCTCACACGATAAGTCAGTAACGGGACCTGAACCGTGATGTTTGGTGCCAGGTTCTTCTTTACTTCTGAGCCGTCACTTGCATTCCTTATAATTTTCTGTTTGAATAAATAAAGCGCCTTCATTAGCAATATCTCTATAATGGTTCCCAAACAGTGATACTATTTATATCATTATTATTTAAACTTTTTCACAGCAATCAGTTGC
>VOMN01053968.1:0-10252 GCA_014899125.1 Orchestia grillus
CCAACCGTCCGATTTGCATGAAACTTTCTCACATGATTCAGTTCTCATTCTTGAATGATATAAGGTAAAAAAACGGCAAGAGTATGCGTTGCTGAAAAATCATGGGACAGTCCCCATAGGCATTTTAATAGAAGTTTGACGATCGTTCTGGATGAATAAATAATTAAATAATAAGAAGAATAATCATCTTCATTGATATATCAATTGATAAAATTCAAGAATACATTATTTAATAACGTTATATACATCAAACTAGTATATAAGTATGGAAGCAAGTGAAATTGCAATGAGCTTTTCAAGCAATTATTTTATGATCTACAGTATGTCCCACATAAACGCAAACCGAGTATTTTTTTCTCTGTATCCGTAATACCATCATAAGAATACCATAAGCATTTAATTTCTAGCAAAATAACCCTTCAAAAGAGGGTTCAGTTTTTCCATGGGACAGTTTATACTGTATGTACTAATACCAACCGTTCCATCACGCTTCGCCCCTTTTCAAGTAAAATTTCAGATCTCGAGCGAAGTATCCTGTAGACGGGTTGCATGTTTTGCTATAACACGCCAGTCTTCGCGGCACATTTTCAGTTTCCCAAATAAAGGTCAGACTACTCGCACCATCAAAAACAAAATTGCTTCCAAGACCGGACTATCTCTGGCCTGAACCTTTAACCTCTGTCCAACACTTGAGAGGACCACTTCTCATGGACTGGTTTATCTAAAGTTTGTTATCTAAATTTACATGAAATTTTCACGGGTCCTGCTAGTCACCATTAAAACATGAGGCCAGCTAAAGCCAAGCAGAAACGAATGCAGTGATGTTCAACCTAAAATTTGAGAACATAATGCAATTTATATTCGGATGCAAAGAATCGAGCATAGGAGGAATGAAATATTCTTCATAATTTTTCTGAGAGCGGAAATCGTTTTAGCGTCTCGTTTGAATTGCGACAACGCTCTTCAGCAAGAGTCGAGTACAGACGGCTCTCTGAGAAGTGGTTATCCTGTGGTAGAGGGCAAAGGGTCGTTTTTTAAGCGAGTGGAATATCTACGCGATATATGATCAAAATTACCAGTTTCTATCGATGTAAACATGGGAATATCAAGTTTCGCATTTATTGATGTAAGAAAATGTTGATATTTTAGTTTTATAAAATAAAGAGCTGTATGAGCTAAAAACGTCGATCTGTTATTATTTCAGTTATTTTTTGCGTCAGATTCCAGTTGAAGGCAAGTAAAAAGCGCAGGTACCGGCTCAAATCAAATTACCCATCGGTGAAGTGAGGATAGATCAAGAAGTAATGCATAGTTATCAAGACTTGCACATCCGCATGTTTCCTATCTGTATAGTGCGCCCATTGCTTTAGACTCTCTGACAAATCAAGTTAATGTGACACTTAAAATTTAAAGAAGGATGAAACATTAAGCCTAAAAATTTAGTATTGTCTACAGGATCAAAACATATACCATTATATGAAGCTCGTAAGAGCTTTAACATCATGTAGAGTCATACACAATAACACCAGCAGAGGGCGTCCCCAGACTGTTGGTAAAGATATGATCCAGGAGCGAGTCGCCTAGTGAGTCGTCGGGAGGGTGACAAGCTGCCCTCGTGATGAGCTGGAGGATGCTAGAGCACTGCAGAGTAGAACATAATATTACAGTATTTGAGTATTTACAGAAAATCATGGCCCGATTCATATCCAGAAACCTTTGGAATCGTATTTTTGCCTTGGCTGCCTTTTATGAAATTTTGACAGAAACTGTACTTATTTTTTTAGTTATTTTAAAATATTTTCGCCATTTCTGTGCTCCACATTATTACAAGTCGAACGAGCATTGTTTTCTTTCATTTTACGGCATGAAATTATAGATGAATATGAATAAAAGATCAAGACAAGCCACATTAGTCATAAAAATATATATATATAAAACTTAATTTCAACCGTTTCGGCCTCTGGTCATCTTCAGTGTAACAGAAATCCCTGAAAATTCAGAATTGCAACTAATTTAGGACGTAATATAAAAATGCCTAAGAAAAATGTAAAAAAACGATACTCCACGACTGGTAGAACAAAATAAAGTCAACTAAGAAATTATGTTTAAAAAATAAACTAAAATAAGATACAAAAAAGAGCTAAATTGAGCTTATCTATTTACTATTGGCAGGGATAACGAGCTGAGGCTATTTTTAAAACAGGCTTGTACTTGAAAATTAATAAAGATTTCAAAATTCGTACATCTGTGTAACATTTTGCCTTCGAGAAGATAGAAAATTGGTTTGCTAAAATCGGGCTACTGCAGTTATAAAAATATTCACGGACAGCTGAACATGGGGGCGCTGACAAAACTGTACCTGTTCTAAAACCCCTAACGGAATGCTCACTAACTCTGGTACGGAAAGTAAGAGATGTACATCCAACGTACTCAGATGCACAACGTGCACAAATAAACTTATAAACTGAAGAAATTAGCATTCCATTTGAATGCTCTGTTTGCAGAAAGAGTAGTTTTTCACGTCTGGGAACGAGCGTTTTAGTATTTGTCCAAAATGGTTCATATTTGGTTGATCAAAAATGCAATGACTCATATTTATTGGCCTTTTTTTAAATCAACGCAAATTTTCCGCACATGGTTCTTAATCAGAAGTGCGTTTAAGCCCGAGACATTGTTATCAGACGTGTGTTTCTACAATAATGTTTTAGTTAACTGTGTGTAGAATGTATTTAAAGATCGTTGACGATAACAAAAAATGCAAAGACACAGAATATCATGTCTGGCGGCGAAATTAGCTGATGTTTGTGTGTGCGTCGAACCAAGTGCGATGTGCGTGCGTACACGTTTGTATGAAAAAAAATGGAATTTGCCCGACTATGCTGGTTTGACCCTGAAATAAGATAATGAAAAGTATAGTCATTGCTTATGCTCCTAAACAATTAAAATCGATAAGAGGGAATCGCATCAGCTTCGGCACAATAAGCTGTAATCAATTCGTCAGCAATCGATTTATCGTGTTTGAACTAATAGGCTATTCTTGCTCGACAGCTATTCTTTTTTTAACTGCAGATTTTGAAGAGCAAAAGCAATGTAATTGAATTCAACATCTGGTGTTTCTTTCTCATATTTTACCATGGGTCTTGATGAACAAAAGGAATATTGTCCAATTCGATACCTGATAAGATTTCAGCTACTGCTAACGCTAGTTCTTTGGCGTGAGGTACATTTCGAAAAGTGCAGATTGAAAAACTATTAATTTAAGATTTTGAGAAATTTCAAACAGTTGTCGCAGAAAAACAGCAAAAAGTATGATGGCAAAAATTCTTAAACACAAGTGTTGCACTCTCGTATGCTTCTGATACGAAGACATGAAAATTTCAGTCTCTACAAAAACACGTTTGGACAAGTACGAGTAATTCCAAGATTTAACCGTAGCACGTCCTAACAAAGCATAGTTAAGCATGTTTTAGTTGCATGCACATGTACCGAACAGTCTTTCATTTCGCTACGTACATCTGAAAATGAATGTCAGTTGTAAATTACTCCTCCAACACGCTAAACTTCAGCTGATTTTCACGGCTCCGTAAAAAAACCTACTTCGAAACGACGTTGCATTTCTGCTTTTTCTCCTCCTAACAAATGCAAAAATTCCCCTAAATTTTTGATATTCTAGTATTTTCATGCATTTTTAACGTTAACCCTTTATTGTGAAGTTGAAAGGCTGAAAAACCATGTTCAGTACTCGTATGTTGAGAGTCCTCGTGTTCACGTCGCGACGACCAGTAAGGTCGTGATGCAGAGGCTCCAGATGTTAAGAGTACATCTTCACCTCGCAGTACCACTATTACCTAAGCCATTTAGATGCTGCTTATATGAATAAAAAAGCCATCAATGACTGGTTCCCCCATGTTTTGAAAGTTGATCGCTTTTTACGGAGTATAAATAAAAATTACGAAGTTTTTTACCGTAATCCTTCTTTGACGTAGATTCTTTTAATTTTACACAATGTGAACGTTTAGCCATTTTACTCGAGCAAGTGGTCCTTTCCTAGCAATTATTTCAGGTTTTCATTCAACTTTCTTCAATGATCTAACTTGTTGCGTTATAATTTTGCCCTAATTAAACATTGGAATTCTGTTGAACAACAGAATAACTGAATACACCAATGGTTTATGAAACTATTAGGCTTCCTGGATTTATAATTCACGTTTACATAAAAATTTGTACAAGGCACATAGTTCATTGGTTTTATTTATAAATTTTCTTTTTGACTAAAGAGAAAGTAGGAACATTGCTAGGAAAGCTTGAAAGAATTATGACGCTGAATTATTTTGTCAACCATGATGAGGCTATTTCTCTACATTTGAAGGATTAAATAAGCATTCCGATTTCATTTCGTTTTTTCATTACAGGTTGTGATACCGTGATGTGTATTTTGTGAGTAGTGAAACTCTGAATATTTCTATTTAACTCCCACATTCGTTTTAACGAAAATGTTTGAATCTTTCAAACGTTTCTTAATAATCGTTTTAAAAATCACGTTTCTTCTCGTCATTGCACAGCTCATGCTTCTCGACTATAGCAAGTGAGTGGGGTAGAAAGGGAATTATATGAAGAAATTTAAGCATTCATATCATGTTGATGCAATAGCAATGTACATTGCGTAGGACTTAGAAAATATTATATGAATACATAATTTAATTAATTTTCTCTATTTTCATCTCGATTGCCAAGGGTTTACTAATGCAAAAATTCGGTAAGTTTTAAACTGTTTGGATCCGGAATATAAATTCAACAACAAAAGAGATCATCGTTACATTGGACTTAAAAGAATGAATTTACAAAATAGACTCAGCGTCTACAAATATCAGGGTGCCATATTTAACCATTTTTGTGGTGCGCAAGACCGTAAACCTGCTAAAGAAGATCTTTATGACAATACTTTACACTATGCTCCCAATCGACACCATTTGGATATCTTAGAAGCCCTCCTTAATTATAAATGCAAACCGAACGTCAATGAAAATACTGCGGATTTTAATGTACTCAAATTGTTCAATAGGTATTCAAATACCAGTATTATTGGAACGTGAACCAGTTTGGGGGAACGTTCTGACCATCCTGGTGTCGGGCGGGTGTGGCGATTGTGTGATTGCGTGTAAATTAGAGTGTGAATCAAATTTCTATTTTCTAGTCTGTCGTACAATTTTGTGATATATCAAGTAGTTTTAATTTTGACTCATCAGAAAGATTTTGAGTAAAACTTGTAAATTTAAGATTGATTTGGTTGAGGATAATGTTAGAATAATTGAAACGTCGTGATTTTAAATGTATTCACTCTAAGGTGCTTTGTTTAGCTTTTGACTCACGGTGAGTATTTTAAAATGAATACGAATATAAGAGTGTCTTTAACATCCCTTACACGCTATGAACTTGAAAAATATAAGTACTTACTTGTGCTTAGATGTACTTAGAGATGTTTCGGCCGTCGCGCCTTAACCACACTGGGGTGCCCCCGCTTTGTGTGCATGGTGTGCCTTAGAAGATCCGCGAGCTGTTGAATGAGGCCGTTTCCATCTGCTGTTTGAAAACATTGAGGCAAGGGAGGCCTATCGAGGATCGTTCCTAGAAAGTTATCCAGCTTCGTCTTGAAGACGTTCAAGGAACCATCGAACTCTCTCAGACCTTCAGGCAGAGCGTTGAAGAGTCTGGGTCCCACCGCAGCGAAGGATTATTCATGTCTAGTTCGAACGCTGTTTGCCGCCCTCGTTGGCACAAAACACATCTTGCCGAAACGAATGTTCAGGAATTTCAGTCTTTTTTAACGATTTGAAAAATTCTCGATTTTTTAAATGATGTTAGATACTCTCTACTTATCAGTGAAACAGTTTTGGATGAGTCTTCATGAAAAGAATTCAAAATGACAGAGCTTAAGTCTGTAGTAAGTTTTTCTTTTAGCTTTAACGGCCCGTTTACTCTTCACTGTTGGCCTTTGGGTCCACTTCGCGAGCTATATGGTTGACCAGATCCCCTCTCAACATTGGAACATCCCTGAGAGTATCTTATTCTATGCTGTCAATTCTCAATGAGATTGGGTTTAGGTAAAAATCAATAGCTGTACGACTACTTTTTATATATTTAGGTTCACCATGGGCTGATCGTAAGGGCTGCGAAGTAACTTTAGAATAAATGCTTGCCTTTGCTTATACAGCCCAACCCTCGGGTAATTCGACTTTCTTTTCGTGAGCAACATTTTCATCTTGTAAAGACTCCACCTTACTAAGTAATTTCCAAGCTACTAAAAAGAGAGTGGCAACCGCTGACACCAGCTTCTCGTTAATATCAGGTTGATCTGAAACACTAGCTTTTGGATGAGATTTTTTCGGAGAATGGACTCCCCTCTTCTTTGGGGCGAATATGCCTTCAGAAATTGTAGAACTTAACAGACCACTGGCAGTTGTTGTTGAAGAGTATTACTGTCAGGTGTACCAGGAGGAATGTAATAGATATTAGACACATCAGACTCGCTTCCTGCATCAAATTGCGTCTCGTCACACGCTGTTAACGCAGGACGAGGACAAAAACGAGTCAGAGAATCTCAGCCTGCTGTTTTATTTTCCATGTTTCAGTTGTACGGCTCAAATTTTTACTGAGTGATATTGCGTCTCACTATAACGGTAATATTGCATAATTTATTCGACATTGCACAACTCCAGGTGCAATATCGTACATGTGCCCCAGCATGCAAGCACACGAGCACAAGCTCGGTACAAATCGCGGTGCGGGCGGTGCTGGGAGGCTCACTCGGGGGCCTTAACAAATTTTGCCCCATTGCGTTCCGTTGCTCATGCTGGCAGATATTTTCAAGTTGAATTATCAGTTTCTGTTCCAGAACACAACCCTATTCCATAAATGACGAGGCCGTTCATGATGCTGACACGCCCATATCCACAGTTGATGTTTTATTCAAGCGATTGTCTAACGTTACAAACTTAAGAAAAATCTTACTTTGCTCGAAAATTAAACTTCTAATTCGGAGAGTAAATCTAGTTAAAAAACAAAATACATAAAAACGGACGTTTCCGTGAGTCACGTGGAGTCTTCAGAGAAATTGTATGAAGTTATTGTTTGGGTCATACATTGTATATCTCGTATTCATGAAAGAATCCTAAGCCGATGCTTTCCGTTCGGAAGAGCTTGGTGCGTGGGACAACTGATACTTCTGACGAACCTAACTGAAAATTTTCGCACAGCTCTCCTGAGACTGAGAAAAGACAAGATACCTCCCGAGAACACCCCATAGAGGCTCCTCCAGAGGCGACTGAGGCCATCATGCACCGTAAGTGAATAAGGGCATAGATTAATTACTGCTTTGAAAAAAGATTTATAACACTTCGTCATAATTCCTTTCTTTTAGAATTTTTTCTGGAGCACTTGGATATTCTTTTAAAAAAGGCCATTCATGGAGCTTTGAGAATATAAATTGAGTTGTATTAATAAATATTTTGACTTTATCACAAGCCTTTTCTGCAATCATTTGTGGTAACATCAACTGCAGTTCGTATATTGAAAGTGAAGTCATTGTGCAAAATTGGTCTAAGAGCTGGAACAAAATATAGCATATAATACACTACATTTATTTCCCTTGACTGTTGCCTTCATGTAATATTAGCATAGGGACATAATTCAATCTCAAAGCTTGCATACTTTGAGCGAGATACCATGGCCCAGAAATGATCGCCTGGTTGTAAGAGAAGCTTGAGAGTAATCGTTGCGAGTCAACAAAGAAAATAAATCTAACTAAGTTGATACGTAGTGTCATTCCTACCAAAGCTGATATATGTCAATAGATCATTTCTCTTTTTAGCATTCATAAGCTTACTCTATCACAACCGTACTAAGCTTGCTCAGCTCCGGAATGGAGGATCAGGAAACTGGCAAAAACTTGACAAAAAGCTGGTAAAATTAAAGTTCAATTGAAGCTTAATTTGAAGCTAATCATTGCTGCGTGATCAATTAGTTGTTGTCTGCAACTTTACTGCTGCAACAGACAGCTAAATTTCTAATCTGTATTATCATGGGGCAAGAAGTTTAATATTAATAAGTCTTTGTTTTGAGGAGCAACTGCAGGACTTTAAAAACGAGCAGTGAATGTAAAAATTGCAAGGTTATTCAGAAAAAAATTCGTTCAAGGCTTTCTAGCTTCTGACTTCAATTCAAAATGTTTACAAAATGAAACGAACCTGAATTTTATGATGTTTTAGGCGCTTTCTGAAAATAACACTATCAATGTACTTAATAAGGTACACTATGGTAACTATATTCAAATTTGCTAGTTGTGAAATCATTATAATTGATTAGTAAAGGTAGCTGATAGCTCGAATCACGTGTTGAAAATTTGGGATATAACTACAGGTATGTCCCCATTTACGTATAAATATCATACCAGAATCTAAATTTCTAGTTGATGATTCTGTGAGTATTTTGTCTCGATAAAAAGCACAAATACTTCAAAAATACCCTCCAAGTTGAAAGCTAAGTATGATTCTTGTTAACAAATTTCAGGTTATTTCTTCATTTCACTACTAGGACTTGCTTCTTACCGGGAAGCGAATTTCTCGGGCCTTGAGCGATAGTCACGGGCAGTTAATCTACATCTTCGTTTGTCGGTGTGACGTCACGAATGTATTATGGCTGAAAAGCTCACACCACGGTAGAAGTAATCGTAGTGGTTCTCAGTTAGCACACCCTTCTCTTTCAGCGATCTATATTTATGTTAGGAAATGATATGTTTTAATATATAATGTCAATTTCAAAATTTTATTTTCATCTCCCATCTGAGTAACTTGAAAATTTTCGCCTTTACACAGTTTTAAGAGGAATATCTGGGTAAATTGTTATGCTGTCTGTATACCCTTCCAATAGTGAATGGAAATTTTTCATTATTGTTTTCAGATTTGGTTTAAAACTACATTCATCGTTCTTAATCATGACATTTAACTCATTATCCCAGACATTTATCAGCCTAGCTGTGGTTCTACACTTGGAAACATTTCCCAAGCAAACAGGGTTGATTTGTCTGGAACATTTTTTGTTCTTAAATCCTAGTGAGCGGACGAACCAAGTGAAATAATTATTTATTCACTTTCATGTGAACATTTTCTTATAGATCATGCACCTGGCGACATTGGAAAGGAATTAGAAGAAGCTGTTCATTCACCCAGCATTCCAGACCACCCTCCTTTCCTGCAGAACTTAATAAGTGCTGTTGTTACACGCCCATGGGTAAATGACTCCGATTGTCGCAGGTAAATAAAAAGTGTAAATTAGCGGACTTGGTTACAGATATTACTACATATAATAAACTATATAGTTACACAGCCTGAAGTTTACTGCTGAAATTTATTATTGAAGCGTATTATTGAATGTAATTTATTCTAAAATAGCATTACACCAAACTTGATGCAAAATGATTTACATGAAAACTCTAAATCAATCCAGATTTATTTTCTCACTAAAGCTGCGTAGCAAACGGGATCAGTTTCGCAAGTGCAACTGTCCATTTGAAAGTACAGAGGGCGAGAGAAAAAAGGAATCTGGTGGTCCCATCACTCATGCGATCTAACGAGCCCAACGAGCCCGTGAACTACCTACAATTCCCAAAAACTGAAAACATTGCTCTAGTTTGAGGCTTTCAAATTTTATTCAACTACCAGAAGGTCGACTGCAAGTGACCAAACTTGTAACCCTTCTCTTCGGCCACCGGCCACAGCTTTGTGATCCAATGAGCCAAGTGAAGGCAGGGTATTGGGAACCTTCTTGTGGGGAAATGCACTTGGGATGCGAAAGAGTTACATGGACTCAACGGCAACAAGGGAGGAGGTTGTTTGATCGCTATCATATTCGTGCGCTAGATGTCCCACAATTCATTCTCCTCCTATCCCCTCGGTGGCAAAATTTTGCCTCTTTTTGTCCTTCTCTGTGTGTTTTTCTCGTCGTTCTCTTTTCCTTCTTTTTCTGTGGTAATCCCGTGTTGTGAGTGGCAGGGTCAGGGGAGCTTAGTAGAAGAACTTGCGTGTCCACATTGACTGCCGTCCTTTTTAATAAAGCCGTGGTGGGAAGTGCTCGCATCCTTAAAGCGATTCCCTTGTTCTCTCAAAATGTGAGGGAAACACGATCTTACACGATACAAATAAAAGAACAAATATGTAGAGCCTTTCAAACCAGTTCAGGTTAAATGTGAATTGGAAGC
>VOMN01053970.1:0-28973 GCA_014899125.1 Orchestia grillus
CCCGCCATTTTTGGCGGGGTTTGTCTGCTAGTTATAATAATTTCAGTCAGTAAATAAGATACACATGCGAGCGGCTTTCTTCGTTCCTGTGATCATAATTAAAAAAATTAATACAACACTCAACAGTGTCATTCACGGAGGGGAATTTTCTGTGTTGTGGATTAACCTTACCGTATTTTTACTTTTACTTTACCTATAGAAAATAAGTCACTTAAACTACCAATATGGTAGTAATTTTCTCTTGAATTGTTGTCTAAAATCTAGATTGCAATTGGCCCTCTGTAGATAACAATTTGGTTAAATTCTGTAACGTTTCATTTACCCTGCAGTTGACAACATATTCACTTAGGTACTACTGAACTCACATTTATTACTATTATTTCGTAAAATCTGTTAATAATTAATGAGTGATATAAAAATATTTTCATCAAATACGCCGCGATGTAAGCAGTTGAAAATACCCTGCCCTTACAATGTTTTCATTGACCATATTTGGAACAGTTTTGAAGTTGTCTAACGGATTCTGTGCGATTTAATACTACAAAAAATGAGGCTACTGCTACAAGCAGAAGAGCCTCTAGCGTATCCATAGATGAGTGAGACTTTGTTCGCGGTTTTTATTAATCTGTAGCGTACTAGCCAATGCACCGAACAAATTAATTCCTTGTTAACTTTTCACTGATGCTTCACTTACAGGCGTATTGGTGGGTGGAAAAACAGCGAGAGGACACTGGACGCAGCGGGGCTCTCCACTCCTGCGACTAGGCCGAGACCTGAAGAAGAACTGGTGCGGCAGGACTCGGAGGCGGCATGTAGGACTCGCATTTGGACCCGGGCATCACCCGGAGCTGGGACACCGTTACCCCGCTCCGGTTGGTTGCAGTCTTCTTCGTGCCAGTGTCCTGTGCTGCGGCAGCGCCGCGTGGGGCAGTGGGTGCTGGGGTGGGTGCAATGTAAGGGGGGGCCCCACTCTAGCTATACAGGGTGATGCAAAGAAAAGGAAACCCATTTAATGTTGGTATTCATGATATAAATCCTAGATAAATGTTGGCTTAACAAATATGCTTAAAATGTCAACGTATCCCACAGTCTTCCAAGAAAAGGCCTAGCATTAATAGCTTGTAAAATACACTAATTTAAAAACGGGTTTCCTTTTTTTTGCGTCACCCTGTATACCCGGGGCATCTATTACATTAGCCGCCCAAGTGATTGGGCAGCCAACATTGTGGGTGCCCTGACAAAAGAGTTCGACTGGGGGGGCTTTCGTCAGCATGAAATGTCAGGCATGACGGCCCTGAAAATGGTTTTCTCTTGTTGTTGATTTTTTCGGTTAATCGTCCCTTTCTTCGAATCCATGCGTGTATGTTACCTGCGTGCTTGTCATGATGGAAATTGTATGAAATATTTTCGAATAATTTGTATGAAGCTGATGATCTCTGAGTATAACTGACGAGATCGCAACTTTCATGCGGAAAATTATTCCTCTACATGAAATAAACCATCTAAATCACGGCCTCATACACTTTGAGGGGACCCTACTCTATGGGCACGACTCTATGGGCACGACTCTATGGGCACGACTCTATGGGCACGACTCTATGGGCACCACTCTATGGGCACCACTCTATGGGCACCACTCTATGGGCACCACTCTATGGGCACCACTCTATGGGCAGCACTCGTTGGGTACCACGACCACTAGACTAATGATCACTAATGTAGTGAGATTATAATTCTATCATAGAAGCAATTTTTAGGAATCAACTATGACGTTCTGGTTATGAATGTGAACAATAGTGTTATTTTACGTATTTTGTGCACAGCAGAAAAATTATGCTTAAGCAAATACTTCGTTAACTAAAGTTAGTATAGTGCATTTCTGAGCGCTTTTCATTGAAACAAGTTAATGTTTGGAGCTGAAGCTTGTTTATGAGGAAAATAACATTAATCTTTCGTCTGCTTCGTCGAAACGGATGATGCTCGTGGGACCGTGCGCAAAAAGAACAAGATAAAACAGACCGGTTTTTTAGGAACCTGCAAACTTCTGGAAACTCGGGTCATGTTTTTACACATGCAACCATTAAACCTTAGATCTGACCACCTAACTTCGTACGTAATGCATTAGCGCTGTAAAATGCTCTTACCATTCTGTGAAGGTTCAGGTACTAAGGGAATTAAAAAGAAAAAAATTTAATTTTTTTTTCAATTTTGTTACCGAGGCACTGTTATGAATGTAGTTCAGTATTCTATTGATGTACATCTACTGATGTGCAGGAAAGGCCAGGATAGCCCATGAAGACAAATCTATCCTTAATATGTACTCAATGCTTCTGATCTCCCATAATGGAACTACGAATAAAACGAGGAAAATCAAGAAAACATAACATTCCAAATATCCTGTATCCCATAAGCTGTGTAGAATGTTGGAAGTCTAGGTCCTATTACTGAACATAAATTGTGCCATCACTGGTGCCTGGATTAGGTGATGATGGTATGCGCAAGTCAGGACTGCGTTACATTCCTCGATGTCTGCAGTGCCGTTACCAGCCCTCGTCGATGTCAGAGAAATGCGGGGCCGGATCGCACGTCTGAATTCTCACAACCTTTGGAAGCTGGTTTCTTTCACGAAACCCTCAGGAGAACTGTCAGTCTCAGTATACGCTAAATAAAGTCTTGATTGTTTTAGGATTTGTTACAAGAAAAGAGGTCATGTGTAAAATCATTGGTAAAGAGAATCTATAGCTTATACCACAAGTAGGCTTTGTCCCTTGGCCATTTTACACGTAGACGTATATCGGAGAAATAAATTCAAGACAAAATTACAATTTAAAATAAGATAGCCTCCCAGACTCAGTAAAACAGGTTTTCAACAGGCTCGACGAGCTTCGAAATTATTTAAAGGGCTTAGGACTAATTTATTTACCATTTTCTCAGTCTATGAAAGACTCGGCAAATAGTTGAATTAGGCCCAAGCTATTGTAAAAGATCAACAACGCTATATAATATAGGGCATAAGTGTAATTTCAATGAAACAATATTTAGAAACTCAATTGCGTTTAAGAGCTTACAGGTTTTCGGGCCAATTTATTGCATAGTTATCAATACGTTTTTTTAAGAGCTTTGGCTAAGCATTTTGTCGACTAGCATCTTCTTACTAATGACCGAACTTATTAAATTATTTCGCAATTAACGAATGGTATATCAATATTATATCATCAGTATTAACTACCTACTGCTTATGAATTAATTTTTGAACTCGAGGCGTAGACCCAATTTTGCATAGCTCTTTGTTGGCAGGAATCATAGAAGAAGGAAACCTGTTCTTTAAAAGCGAGATTTTATGTTTCTTGTTTTTTTTTTTTGCAATAGAGCGGAAAATTTATAAAAAGATTTTTTGAACATTAAATTACGAATATTTCTTAAATAGCAGTCAATGTTTCAATGTTTTCTGAAAAGATATTTTTTACCCTGTTTTCGTGAGGATTTTTGATTCAATGTGATTTCTGGTTCAGTACAGAGTATTGTTGTTGATGATTTATGAGTTGAAATATCTATAACAGGTTTGCGAAGAATTTACTCATTTAGTGCTATTAGTAATTAATTTGCTGCGTTTTGGGGAGTACTTCTGCCCTATAGCTAAAATGTTATTATCTGTAAGAGCTGGTTTGATGCATTGGCATCTCTAATACACTTTAAAAAAATACTCTTTCGATTTCGTCAGCTTTTTGAAGTGTATACGTTAACTACGTATCAGGGAAGTTGAAATATTGGGGTGAAATTTTCAGATGCAGTTTCTATAAGCACCATGAAGCGGAAATCCGAAAATTTCTCTGGTAGACTCTTTGCGCTCTGTTATCATAATTCACCCCAAAGACAGCGTAAGAAATATTACCTTTCCAGAGGGTAATTTTTTACCAATACCCAAAAAATACCTCGGAGATTTCACACGATCTGAAATGTACTTTTCGCTACTGATGGTAAAGTGCCATCAAATTTTTGAGGGAGAGATACCACGGCTTTACATTTCAATTTGAACCAACACTACTCTTTCTCTTCGTGAGCCTGCGCCACTAGACCGCGACGAAAGTCGAGCAAGCAGCTCTACATTTAGCCAACTGAGAATAAAAGTGAAGCTGTGCAGTTTGGGCAATGCTCAGCGTTAAAATCATTTCGTTCCAATGTAAATACAAATTCTGAAATGGAATCGATGCTATCAAAAATGAAGCTGCATTTTTGCGACAGGTTTTGTGTGTTACGTACGAAGCAAATCTCAGTACCGATGTAACTTTTTCCTTCCCTTTTTTTTTCTTTTTTCCTCCTTTTTCTTCCTTTTTTCCTCCTTTTTTCTTCTTTTTTTCTTCTTTTTTTCTTCTTTTTTTTGCATGGCTTGAACAGGATTTATAAAAGCGCTCGTCATGTACGATGTGACTGTCTGAGAAAGTTAAAGAAAAAACTCACGCTTACATTGCGATCACAGATTTTTTTTGTATTCGACGGCCCCTGAAGTTCCATGTCCAGGTCGTGCTTATAATAGCACGCTCAGCACGCGGCACAGCAGCATAAAATTAGTCTTAACTGATGCTGCGCAACATTTTCAGCGTCTCACTATGTTTGGTCATAAATTTTTTTAAATAGTTTCAAGGCCCCGAAAGTCCAGCGTAAGTCTTATAGCAGCATACATAATACACGTTGGCTAAAAATTAGAATTAGCCGATACTTGTATTGTCAGTATCTTAATACGTTTGTTCATAAATGATTTGAAATTGTTTCAAGTACAAATTTTAGCAAAGATATCTTTTGAATACGAGTGGCAGTGTAGAGCTTAAAGAAGTATTTAATTGTTAGTTCGAGAAGTTTTACATGTCCGAGGAAACATTATTCAGGAACATCGATGGGTCAGAAAAAGAGTTGGTTAATCTAATTACGTGTCTGAAACGATTATTATTATTACAGAAATGGGATTCATGCACAATTTCAAAAACAAAATTTAACCAAACGGGCTTGTGATTTGTTGATGAAACTCGAACATCGTTTCAATTTCGCATTGCGCTATTTGTTTAAGAACTTTCAGTTGCTGGGCAATTAACAGCGGACTCAGACAGGTCGACTAGTTTCACATTCCCCCAGGAATCTCAAGAACTCAATTTCTCAGTGTTCGTGCGGAGGAGAGTTACCTAAAAAATTAAAATGAAATGATACCATAATTAATTTATTATTACACAGCGAGCCGTGTGAATTATAGTTCATCAACTGGCTTAGCTATCATTAGGGTACAAGCTTATAAAGTAGGAACACGTCGTGTGTATTTGTGCATGGGTGCTAATCAGCTCATTAGCTCGGCTTTTGGAAAATAAAGGGCAGGTGTTAATTGAGAAACACGTCTCGTACAGGTGGCCACGAAGGCTATCTCAAAACATTTTGAGAATCCTGTATGAGTACTCGTACACGACTCAGTCAAGCGATCTTAAGTGGTTTGACAGTTGGAACTCATGCGTGTTGTAAGATCTGGCAGTATTTTTAATCACCTTCACTGGAGCACTAGCTTATTGCAAAAAATTGTGTGAGGAGAAAGTTATGGTTGTACCGTGAGTGGATTTTTGGCTTACACGAGGACAGACGACTTCTTCAACCCTGATATGGCATGTAATACAGGTATATGATGTTTCATAGTTGGTATTGATGTCCACAACCTTCATTGTCATTTCTACTCGTAGCAAATCCTTTCAGTACTAGACGACCGCTAGTTTCGAGGCTGACCATCATTAGAATGTATATTAACAGCTTAGAACAATCATGGTGAGGGAGTTATGATGGTATGCCACCATTTATTTATTCCAAAGTAAACTGCTCCGCTGTCCTACCTAACTAAACTCTTATATGAGATTAGTTGTTCTAATAAAGTTACAATCATAGACGACCTTAGATTTTTTGGCGCCGGATAGTATTGATTGATTGGCTGCTGATAGCATTAATTGTTTATCAAGAAAGCGATAAGCTGCAGACTATCATTTGTTTCATGCCTCAGTGTTATTTTATTTAAAATTTTAGGGGTCCTGTGTGCATCCGGGACTTAGATTGATGTTATCACTCATAAAACACATAGAGGAAAGAATTTCGTCACCTCAATTATCGCTTCCTGTCACTTTATTCGTAGACAAGAAAAAAATTCATATTCCGTCGGACAACCACCATTGATGAAGATTTATTGTTAATTCCGGACACTTTCCCATAAAATGTAACGTTTGAGCATGTTTTATGCATGTAGCTGGGAATTGGACGTTGGTACTCGTTAGGTCATCACGTGAGAGCGTTGGTGCTTGGGAGACCGATGCACGTATACTGTACTTATTGCAGTACTTGCGTCATGGTGTACATATAATTGAATTTAGCAATTAAATTTTGTTTAGTAACACCTAAACGCATTGCTAAACAAAATTTAATTGCTGAATTTAGTTCAAGCGTCCACCTGAGACTTAAAGACAGCGGTAGCTGGCCACAGAGAAATGGTAAATTTCAAGGAAAGTAAAAACACGTCAAAATCCGGGCGCTCTCTACATTCCGCGCGTGCACGAAGGCGTGTCCAAGACTCGGCAGCTCGAGAGCGATAGTTTACAGTGGAATATGGGAAGTAAACTGTGAATTTCACGTGCGTGAAAAACGGTATCAAATAGAATCTGATAAATGAACAGTTACTTTTGTGTATAAGAAACGAAGAAGGATAACTAATGACATCCATGCAACATGAAAATATTGACGAACTTCTCAACATAAAGTGCAAAAAATCTGACATTTTTTCTCTTTTAAAGTTTACTTTAATAAGTTATTTATACTCGTTAATTATTCCATTACTAAATTATACTTGGAAGTGTATCTTAAATCTACATCAAGACCCTAATGATTGGTAGCAAATATTTCTACGACCTTGAATATTTCACGGAATATTTTTACCAAAATTTCATGAATGTGTGTTCAACCAAAATTCAAGTAGTCCAAAAATATTGTTTGTATTATTCACGTTATTGTGATTCTGTAATATTGTGATGTTGTAATATTCACGTTATTGTACGTTATTGTGATGCTGTAAAAATGCAATGATATTCATTTTGATGCAGAAGTTTTCCTCGCTTTACAAAAAACTTGGACAAGAGCGAACAGGCGCCATGGAAGAGGAGAAAGTCAGAGCTGGAATGCCGGGATCACTTCATGGACCGATGAAGTAAAATCAGGATACTGGTGCGTTGAGCCTCTGTATCCTGACTACCTCATGGTTTGATGAAGAGTTCCCGGCATCTCAGCTCAGACTTTCTCGTCTCGTACAGCGCCTGTTCGCTCTCGTCCAGGTTTTTGCAGAGCTGAGAGAAAATTCAACATTTGAAAAAGTGGCCGGGAAGTGAAACTCTGCGGACGCGTGCCCAGCGCAGCACGAGCGCGTCAGTCACTGCCACACGCCTGAGCGCTAGGAGTGCACGCACCTATGGCACCGTCGTCTGCTGCACTAGTGTTGCTTAGTGACCGTACAGGAATTATTTCTGCTCTAACCCTGCCGTGGTTGATCTGAACCATTTAACTTATATTCTGTGAAGAAGGTGCTTGTATGGGCTCCATGGCGTACTGGTAGCGTGATGACATCGAAACCGAGAGGACCTAAGTTCGAAACTCGGCTCAGTCGAGGCATTTTCCCGTAACCAGGGAGGACATCTCTTGGAAAGGGAAGTTTAAACCACACATTCCTCGCATCATTCACCACGCCAGTAGTTGTAAGGCATTGAAAGCCCAACGGTTGGGTTGGAATTAATAAAGTTTCTGTATGAAACTTGTGTACTAGGGAATTCTTCTTTGCCTAGTATCTATTCTAGCGTGTGGATCGTACCTGGACGTAACTCTCAAACTACGCTAAAAAGACGTAATCATCTATGATAAGTTTATCACAAAATGTCTACACCGGATAAATTTTACGTGATGCCAACTTGAAGTCGAATGACGAAGTTTCTGTAGCTCACTTGAAGAAAATGTTAACAAAAATTTATTGCTGAGGGAATTTGTTCACCAGAACAGTACCCAATTTTATCTCAACATCCAAAAATTCTGAGCAATTAATCCAATTTTTATTGAGATATAGATGTAAAATATCGCTATATCCAGTACAATTCATGGGCAATTTTTACAATTTTAAACAGTACAGCAAGTATTTTATTAATATCTTAACCATATGATGAATTTCAAACCAAGCGTGTCAAACTTACCTCACAAGCAGCACGTGTTTAAAGTATTCACGTTCACGCATGGCTGCTCACGACTCGAGGGTTTAGACATGAACAACGAGCCTCGCCTGTAACTTTCTGCAGCCGACAGCCGTCCGTTCAAACTTTACGGAGCTGCCTGCACTTTTACCGCGTACGAGGATGGCGATAAGAGCGGTTGCCATATCTGTTGGAGGGTTTCTTGAGTAGTTTTTTATGGCGATTTTACGAATTGTGCGCCCTTCCAACGATCGTACTTGGTTTAAGCTATGGTTTTCAAAAAATTCCGTCACTCTTGTTGAATTGTTATGCATTATATGTTTATCCCATTGTGGTTTTTATGATCTATTCGTTCGGATAGGGATGGTTCCTTCACTTTAGGCTAAATCTTCAATTTTTCTGCTTTAAATGTCATGGTATTTTACTCCCTATAATGGATTGTATATTTTTAAGAGAATATCATATTACTCAAACAAGGCGAGGCTTTTTAGTTTTCTCGTTCTCGAGGCCTTTTTCACGTTAGGTGAAGACCTACTTTCTACTATTTTCTTGTTCTGAAACTTTCCCAGTCGGGTACTGTAAGGCTTTAAGCAAATGTATTTTTCAATTTGAAATGTATCTAGGCTTTGTAGCGCAAGTGGTGGCGTGATTGCCTTCTGCTCAAGGACGCTCGGGTTCGATGCCGGATGGAGGGCTTCTGTTCAAAGGGGAGATGGAACCACGCTTCGCTAAAAAAACATTCCAACATATCTTTGGATTCCGAACTCCGAGCAAAGAATCAAATAAGAGACTTCAATATGGCTGTGGCTTTTGAATGTGTGTAGTAGTCGTTGTCTTAAGTGGGCAATTCAGATAATTTATTTTTCCAATCTTAAATATCCGAACAGTCAACCACGCTCAGCCTTTGTCCCTATGAAACCAAGTTTTCCTGGCGCCAGATTTCTGATGGGATGACTTCCGTCAATGCGAAACAAAAAAAGCCATGCAATGAAAACTGATTTCTTTTAATCGATATGAAGGAAAGAAATGTTGAATTTGATCGTGAATTCCATGCTAGGTATACTTAGAGGTGTTAAAAGTTACTCGATAGAGCAGTCCTGGGAGCGTTTTGTGATATCGAAGCGACCTGAGAGCCTCGTTCCAGCAGCGGACCTCAACACCCACCAGCACCAGTTCATGTTTGTTCAGGAATTGACTTAGGGGATGCAGAAAAGTCAGATCATTGCGCAGAAACTGTATGGACGTCAAATTAATAAAGAAGGAAATCAGACGAGTGCTGGGATAGGGAGCTTCATGAGTGGCAGAATTATTCTTTCTAAAGTACATGTTTATCCAATATTAAGTGTGGAACTTGCATCAGACAATTACATTGAAGTGTGTATGCCGAGTTAGGCCTCGGCAACGGGAAGCTGCGGGGAGGGGTAGCTGGAAGGGGTTCATTACTGTATGCATTTACCGATTAATTAAGTGATATAAGTATGGTTTTAGCATTGCTACGTCTATAGTTTTACCATATCGCTGCATGCGTGATCTCTTTATTCGTTTGTGGAACAAGTACAGAGTCGAGTTTAAATTCTAAGGAAAGATCCTAGTTTGCAATTATTTGGAAGTTCTTCTACCAACGGACGCTTACCAGCAGTCCGAATCTACGGAATCAGTTTCAAGTGCGATGTTATTTTCAAAGACACTCATTAATACTAAAGACAAGACTTCCACTAATGAATGCAAGACTCCTATTTCACGTGCACCAAACGCTTCAATCACTCAATGTTAACACTCTCAGCAAAATTCACTTCTAAAAATAAAACCTCAAACTTGAACTCGATGATACATTTCCAAAAAAATTGTAGGCCTGACATGAGTCTGGCCTTGCTGAGACAAGGCGTGTAACTGTCGTCCCGGTGTAGCAGTGACCCAGTGTGGGTGGCAGTAACTTGTCTTCCAGTGTAAGCGTGGCGGAATTTCAGTTTTCATCGTAGTCCTGTTTGAGGATTATGCTTGTATCATATGACGAGTGCATCTCCATTTTCTCAGCTAGAGACCTGTCAGCGCTGTGTTAGAAAACCAGCTAAAGGGATGTTGTTCATCTGGCGCACCACACTAACCGATCACACTAATTATAGTAATTGATCATCAAAACTTTCAAGTTAAATATAAACCATATAGTTAAATTTCGAGTCAGTTTCCATAACTATCTGTATATTCAGGACTCAAAGGGTTGAGGAACAGGTGAAGTTACGAACATTAAAGACTCGGGCGCAAATTGGGATCCTTCCAATAGAATACAGGTCTCACTTCAGTATTTCTTAAGACATAACTTCAAACATTTTTAAGGCACAGACGTACGTGTTTTTTTAAATACCAAATACACTCGTGTTTTTCCTTTTCCGGGCTAGTAACGTCGACAGCGTTTTTTTTGAACAGATGTTACTCGTTGCTTAACGTGGAGACGTCGTTATTTGTCCTGATATTAGGAGTCCGTGTCTGTACTGAGCCTTCAGTTGCACCTGAAGGGTACGCTCGATACTAGACCTATTTAATGAGTGCAGTGGTTCAACTACTCTTAACTTGGAGCTTTAATTCCGTAACATAAAAGTTCACGTAAACGAGTTTCTTGAAATACATGCAACACAATGCTTTGAGTGAGTCTAATTAAACATGGAATTTCAAAACTAACGCTTCACGAGTATTAGGTCTATTGCAGTCCAAATTCAAATGTCTTGAGGGATAGGATACAGAAGATACTAAGATTTAATCTATTTCATACGATAATTAAAGGCGTGTCTGTCCATCCGTCCATCCTCCCGTTCGTCACACTTTTCAGTCTAACATAGAAGAAAAAATTTAAATATCCGTATTACTTAGGAGAAAATTCAGCTCCGGTTCAATCAGTTACGGTCTATTCTATTTCTCTAATGTTTTCTCAATAATTTACCGTAAATAATAGAAGATAACATCTTTTCATACCTGTTGTACTATTCCGTTATTACTGAGCATGCAAGAATAAATAGTTCATAATTATCAAGTGCTTATCTTGTCTGGAATATCTTGAAAATATTGGGGCCTTTATGCCCTGGCCACACTGGGGTGCCGCCGCTTTGTGTGCATGGTGCAAAGAAATTGAAAGTTTAGTTTGATGGAATACAATATGAAAGTATTTGAGTTAACCTTATATTGTTCTGAATAAGTGGTTTCAAATAAGCGATGAAGAACATTTATTGAATACATCACCGGAAAATACTTTTATTTTAAAAATGAACTACTGTAAGTCCCGTAATTTTTGTAGGGACAAGTGTACTAGTATCTATCACGTCAGAATGAACAGTTTTGCAGAAATTTTTGGATAAATTAGTTCTTATTGATGAGAAGAAATGGTTAGATCGCGTCAAATGTGGGTAGTTGGTCGGTGGGTGAGAGTCTTCTCCGCATACGTTTGGCATGACGCAAAACTGTTTTTAGATAACTTTTGAACGTCATTATACATTTTAAAAATGGACTTTTAAGTCTGATGAAACTCAAAACTCGTTTATCTCAAGTTCTCTCAAGTCCATATTTAATGGTCCCTCCTCCTTCAGTGGGAGATGGTCTGAGTCACTGAAGCGCTGCTATCCTTACTACTACTACTACTACTACTACTACTACTACTACTATTGCAACTACTACACCTACTACTACTATTGCAACTACTACTCCTACTACTACTATTGCAACTACTACTACTACTGCTTCTACTTCTACCAAAGTGCTCCCCACACTTGGAATGATAATAGCCCACATTTCAGATATACTGGATTGCTGAAGAAAGCAAATAATTTTCCTATATCTGTTGCACAAGGGAAAAACGATCGAGAAAATCGTTCGTTCGACCTGAAAAAGTGCATTTTTTCTTCCTTCATCAACTTTAAAGTACTTTTAAGGAAAACCAAGTTGTTCAGATGAATAGAAAATAGAAACAAATTTGCGTTCCCTCAACTGAGCATCGAAGCATGGAAACCACCAAATTTCGAATGATATGGTAAGTGAAGTGTCGTAACTTTAATATTGTTAAATACTGCTTCTTGCAAAGCTCATGAAGTTATTCAGGTTCTGACACTATATCGCGAGGTAGAACTGCATTTTCGCGAGGAAATTTCATTTCTCGAGGTGAAAATGGCTCCCTAGGGAAGGCCATCTTGGGATGTAATACTTTTAACTGTTAATAGACGCAAAGTCGCTAAGTGAGAGCAATGCATGACGCTGTTCCGTGATGCGCTATTCATGACGATTGCGACAGGGCGGCGGCGGTGGTGGCTGTGCTGAGTGCTGCTCCGGCGGTGTGTCAGCACTACTCCACTTCCCAGTGCCCCACCATGCACGTCCTGCCTAATTTCGACGCAAGAGAGGTGAGTTGGAGCATCGTCTTGTGGGAAGTGTGGAGCGGAATCGATCTGTCGTGCAATTCAATACAAGTCGTAACTTCGTTGAAATCTTGCTGGTAGTCAATACCTATCTTTGACCCGAGTTGGTGTTGCACAACATGTTGGGTTTGCTCTGCCGAGCTTGTGTTGCATAACATATTGGGTTTGCTCTGCATTAGAATTAGCTCGAATAGGAAATAAAGACAGAAACAAGCCTAATTTCTTAGCTTTCTACCCAAGTCCTATGCCGTCAGACAGATAAATAATATCACTAGATTTTATTGGGTAGCTACATCATCTGTCTATCGAGGTCAACAACAATTGACAAGTTGAGAATGTGTGCTTGAGATTTTGTCCTGCTTCTATAATTCTGTCGTGGTCATTGGTATTGAAGCTCCCGAAAATATGAAAGTCCAGCAATTCTTGACACCGGTATTCCTCCAAGCCGAGCTTCAGCAATTTACCTCGTTGTCGAAATTGGTGAGGTCACTCATCTATGATTACTTTTTACTACAACAGTAGAATATCAAGGATGATAAATAAGATAAGATAAATGCACTTATCGAAAATGAAAGTAAACTATCAGTATGAATTTGAAATAAATATGCTCAACACAGTAGCTCATGGAAATATTGAACTTTAATCGCTCCTGTGCCATATATGTATATATATATATATAAATTCTATTCGTTGAGCCGGTATAAAATTTGTTATTTTAAATTGGCAGTTTGTAATTTGACAATTTTAACTGAAGCTCAAAAATGGGCCTAGGAATACAGCGCTGGACCAAATATTATTTGAACGCTGATATAATCCAGCCCTCATGAACGAGAAACTTGGGTCTTCTTTTGGGATCATTCCAATAGTCGTATCTCAGCGACCAATCCTATTGCGCTATAAGTTTAGAGGCGCTTTCCGAACTATAACGTGTTCCAAAATTTAAAAAAACTCATTCATATCTTCAGTTTGTTGCTTTACTATTTCCTTACCTTGGCTTTCATTTATCATTGTGATTTTACGCTTTCATTCTAGTCAAAAAGTTGCATGCTAAGAAAGATCCTGGTTGTTGAAACAACGTTTGGGTTCGTTCTCCACTCTCTAATAAAGAAAATATTTTACTCAGAATGTTTTTTCTCCTTTGTCTTGACTGCGGAACTTTTTGCAGTTCGGAGCGTCTATGGGAGCAGGGCCACCAAGTCTAGCTAGGGGCACAAAACAGCAATACGTGCTTCTTCACCTCAACGCTTTCTCTTTCTTTCGGTTTCTCCAGTTTCTAGGGACGTGGCACATCTATCAGCAGTACAGAGTGGACGCCGAGGAAGGAATGGCTTGCAAAACTGTGACCCTGACGGAGGACGGTACCGTCAAAATGGAGTTTGTAGCCAAGTAAGTCATTATGAAAGAATTACAAATCTGTAATGTCCGTTTGCATGCAGTTCATGCCACTTTTACTGCTAGATCAGACTAACTAGCACATCGTTTTTAAACTATTAAAAAGCAAGCTCAGTTCACCTTAGAAAACCAAGGTATCACAAATTCGATCTGGAGATTTTACACGAAATTTCATGAAAATACCGAAAGAGAAGTAGAAAATTACCTCTGTCATACAGCATGCATTGGGATACTGGAGCGAGTAGAGTTAAACTGCGTTTCGACACAGCCTTGATTTACCTTAACCGAGACCATCTCAGATTAGTGTTGTGGAGCTGAAATGGGTCCTCTTGTCTCCTACTTTATGAACTTTTCCTTCTTGTTTTTTCCCGGAGGCCTCAGCTCTGAATAAAATTCCCTCGCATGTTTCCACTCTGGGCTCTCCTTCGTAGGCTGTGGAGAGTCAAAGTGGAGGTCATCAGTTCCGCGTGGAAGCGTGCTCGCATATCCTGCGGTCGAAAATTTTGTTCAATAAATCTTTACTTATCGTTATTTGTACGTGTATGTGATCATCAATAGTGGGGTATATCTATCACGTTCAACTCTGATGTGCGAAATTTTCCGGCTTTCTATTTTCGTCCACAAATTGAATATAGCATTAAATTATGAACCAGTGAAGTAAAGAATAAAACAAGATTTGCCAATGTCACTCAAGAAGGCTATTAGATCACAAAGAGTGGTTAAGAATTACGAGTTAGTTACGATAGAATACCATAAATAGTCATCACCGTGTGGAAAAGAAGGAAGAAAGTATACGAACTTTTACTGAACATTTTGTCCAAATATAACAAATGAGCTGATATTTATTTGCGACAAACCCTTTCCAAGTGCGGAGTGTTACTGTTATCATTTTCCTTCACTCACCCTAGGTCTCGCCTCATCGTGGTGGAAGGAAGCTTTTTGGTCGACTCAGATTCTGTAGGACTAATGAAGGCCAAGTTCGAGTACGCAGACGGTAAGAATTTATTTTTGTTTTACTCAGAGTTTCCATACGAGTACCTAGAGTTAATCTTGAGAGAACCATCGTGCTCTCAGCCAACGCACAAAATAAGCGAAGAAACAACAACGTAGCTTTTCCCTCTTCAGACCGACCTTCGTATCAGGAATACCAGAAATTGCTTGCACTGAAGTCATTTCGGAACCCGAAGGAAGAAGCTCAGCAGTTGTTGGCCTTCACAAAATATGTCCTGAAGAGAATCTAGAGCGCGATTTTGCCGACCATTCAGGGAATTTGGAGTCAGGAGAACGAGCAGGAGAATTTTCATAACAACATACGGGACGTTAGAACAGGAAGGCAGTAAACTACTCAGGACTTTATGGAGAAAATAGAAACTGATTGAAGGGCAATTTGAGTTTCTGGTAAGGAAAAATTGAGCAGAATATTTGTGTCCTTCTGTCTTGTAGCGACGCAGTTTTTCGCTCACACTTACAAAAGCATGAATTATTTACATTCAGACTTTTCCACTCACGTTCACTTAGAAATTAGGATAATTTGGACGTCGGCTGCAATAATCATTCCGTGGACATGGAATGATTTATTCAATTAGTAATGCTTACAGCAACCCAGACAATATAACTGAAATGCCGACTACTGCCGCTTCCAAATTTTATTCCGCTCACTAAATGTTGTAAACTTCGAATACTTCCAACTTTTCCGCTGGCTAAAACCATTCGAAACCTAGAAGAAAGCTGAACTTTAATTAAAAAGGATGACTTTGAGGCCTGTAAGTTATTTCTTAGTTGTATAAGTTAGATTTTTTATTTTCCCTGAGGGGGGAAACGCAGTAATTTTTATGTGAAGCTCTAATAAAAGACCATCAAATATTTGTTTCATACATATGTTCGTTCAAGTACTTTTGTACGGAAATACATTATAAGGGATAAAAATTTCCCTCTCTTCCTTTACTGCTACCTGAAGTAAATAACAATTGTGATTTATCACCAAGCCATTCTTTATAATAATCAACAGGTTCATCATAACAATTAACAGTTGACAATTTTAGCGTTTCGATTCTGCCTACGCGGTTAATTTTGTCGAAATCGTTATAATTCATTTCAGGGCGGGGTTACTCGACATCACGTTCAAATGTTCACACGTCTGTCAAATAAGGAATGTACTGGCATTCTACGACGTTAATTCCTATCTCAGGTCATCTTCACCATCACATCATAGTATCAATGTGTCTGTCGCACAATCTATGTGAGCATAACCGCTAACATTCTGCAATTTTAAACACTATCTTACGTCATCTTAAAGACTTTAGTAAAACCGTGGCATCTTCATTTCTTCAAACTGACACGTCGTCCAGCAGTCAGTTTTACGATTTTTCACGTCAGTGCTGGGGAGTGACAGCACCGGCGTTGTGGTCTGGAACATCTTGTCGACCGACTACTCGTCTCACGCAGTCGTCGCCGCCTGCCAGGCGGGAGAGGAGTCCAGTAAACGTGAGTGACCCAGCTGACCCAGTCATAGCTTTAGTACAAGTCGTCAATACTGAGAATTAGCTCTTATTAATTAAATTACACACGATACCGTGGCGCGGAGTGCAAGTGTATCTGATGCAACACGACGTGATGCACAACATAGCTCCATTAACCACGTATCATCTGCTTGAATTTCAAACTTCACGTTCATAAGGGTGCAGCTGGTTTTTTGCACAGAGCAAAATGTAGCCTTACCGCCAAAATATCTTGGTCGATGAAGGGCTGGCATGCCGTCTAATTTTGGATCGTGCTGTTCCTCAAAAGTCTGAGTCAATTTAAATGAACATGGCACGCTACTTCAGAAGCCTGTAATACCGTACTTGGTCGACTCTGATGAAACTACAATGGGTCAAATAAGTATTCATAACGGACCAATAATTTATATTTTTCCTTATTAAATGTTGAATGGTATTGCTGGCAGACATCCGTACGTGTTGTTCAAACATATCTTCTTACGATTGCGGTAAAGTTTTTACCTAAATAGTGCGTTCGAGGTGAGCGTATGGAAGGCAACGTCTGCAGGCTGTTGCAAGTCAACTTCGCAGCTTTGGTTTTTTCGAACATCAACAGAAAAATTGCACTCCCGAAAGAGTAGCATTGGGACTTAATAAAACTGATTCAAGTTCAAGATTAATTTTCATTTTCGATGACATCGAAGATGAAAAACAATGTCAGCTATACAGATGTTATTGTTGGTAGAAGTCATAAAACCACTTTTTTATACAGATAACATACATCAAACGTTGCTATGTACTGAGATAGGCTTTTATTGCATCATTTTGCATGACTTGAATTGCAGCTGAACTTCAACAGAGTTCAATTAATCTGCGTGTGTTCGACGAAGCTTTCCATCATCGTTCAAGAGCGTTGTTTTTTTGGGGGAAATTGAGCCTGTAATTTAGCTATAAACTTCTTATAAAAATTACGATTTCTTGAAAAGTGATCAAACAGAGAGAACACCCGACGCTGACGTGTTTGTTTATCAGTACAGGCGAAGGAAATATTCACAGTTCCCTTACGTGTCCGCCAGAGTACCTGTACGTGCTGTCCCGCACCACGACGCCCTCGTCATACCACCTGGCGCGCATGGATGCAAGTTACCGGGCAATAGACGAAGACAGCGGAGGCATACTGGAGACCCAGGACCTAAGCCAGTGTGGGAAGCTGCGCGCGAGGGTGTCGGCCGTGCCCTCGATCAGGGACCTGGCCTATGACAACCCAGAAGCCACCACTCAGATCGTGTCAACTGACGTCTTCGACAAACATAGCGGGAGTCCCTCTGTGATCCACATCAACATCGCGGACTCCTCGATATCTGTGAATGCGGACCCCACCACCTCCTACAAAGCAAACGACATCTCGGATACCACGTCTGACAGCTTGTCCACCTTCCCTGGCTATCCACGTGAGTTTTTGTGAGCTGGTATGAGTTTACTTTACTGCTCGAACAGCTGCTAAGTCTTCGTACGCTGTTGAAAATTATGTGCAGATTTGGTTTCAACCATTTTTTGTTTTCATTTCTGTAATGAAGTACAGATATTCTGTTCAGGAACGATAGAGTATTTTCTTCAAATTGCTCGCTTATCTACTTCCAACGATTAGAAGAAATGCAAATTAATTTGTTTGATAAATATTAGTGCATATGAAAGTAATATAAAGGGCAGGCATGATTTATATTTAGACTACGCTAAAAAAATTGTTGTAAGAAAGTGTATTTATAGTCACATCATCGACAGCGCAGAGGAAGCAGGTACAAATTTTCAAATTTTGGAAGGTAAAATTAACCAAGAATTTGGCTTCATTGAATAAATTCTAAATACACGGAAAGTGTCGAGATTCACTGCGATAACTTCGCGTGCGCGTAACTATTTTTACTAATTTTGTACGACGTTTTCGCCTGAAGTCCTGAGACGATGTACAGCATTACTTACTACAGAGTGCGCACGATTAGGGTGTAACTCGAGTAGGAACAGAGAGGCCTATTAGGGTGTAACACGAGTAGGAACAGAGAGGCCTATTAGGGTGTAACACGAATCTGAAACAGTGTTATTCCACGAATGACAGTTGAGTTGCAGTTGAAATACAATTCCGACAGAGCGCGAAACGGTCAACACTCGAGCTAAGTTTCACGCGCATAATAACATTCTAAACACGACTCCTAATACTGAGCTCCGATTTATTTCTGCTTTTCGTTTCTAGCAACTACGGCCACCCCTGGGGAGGGCAACCCCACGACTCCCGTGGTGAGCATGTACGAAGAAATTCCCCTCGCCGGCGCGGAAGAGAGGAAGATGGATTTCAGGGTTGCCGCCTTTATCAACAGGCTCCAGAAAATGCCCAACTTCATCGAGTGGAGCACGATTACGAGCACTCCAACGTTTAGGTCAACTTTGGACAGTCGTTCACCTGTAGATCGCTTCATAAACTCCCTGAAATACAAGCCTAATTTTGTCGACTTCGCTCACCACGAAGCCGGACTGCCATTCAGAAAAGGAATAAGAGTTTTCCGAACTATAAACCACAAGTAAATTGTTCATATTCAAGATAATTAATGAGCTAATATTTATTTATATTTATTTTTACACTTTCCTGATTTTAACGAAATTGCGTGAACACCCCACACATGAAAAAAGATTTATTTATTAATAATTTACGAGACTATTTACAAGCTATCAGGTACTCTACGTGAAGACATTTGCGAAAGATCTAAAATTTTTAAAGTAGAATGCTGTCCCATCCTTTTTCTAGCATGTCTGTCATTATTTCAGCTTTCACATCGACGCTAACCTTGTGGTACTCCATTCAGGCAGTCGCTGTATAAACAATGTGATGAGACACAATTTGTTGTGTATTTGGTACTAATGTCAACTTACGTGCTGTAATTTTATGAGAATCTTTGCTGCAATCTTTGTTGCTACTGTTCTGTAGTTTATGTCGATTACGTTGATTTGCACCTTCAACTCCTCTTCGCCAAAAATTATGTGGACTCTTTTGTATCAGCTGCCACTACAGTAGATGGTATCACTCGTATTTCGTGGAATAGTTAGATTATGTTCATCAGAAATGGTCCTGGTCACCAAATAACAGAGGCTCGTTCCCGTCGGTGGTCTGACGGGTGGCGCATTTTATTTCTTATTTAATGAACACTCAATAAGGAAATGTTGACCGTAACACGTAGGCTAAAAACGTTAACGTATCTTGTTGTCAGTTCATGTGTAAGTGTAGTATTCATTCACGACAACGCGTGCGAGGTGGACATGTTATTTCTTCGACTTCTGTAACGAAGGAGCAGCCTTTCAGCGACTACAACAAATTTCGACAGCATACGCACAAAATCATTCACTAGGAAGACAAGAAAATCATTCAGGAAATAACATTCCAGAAAGATGTAATTCATTGTGTGCTACAGTACATGTACTTTCTAAGGTTGATACGTGTGTCGAGAGATGCTTAAAAAATCGGAGTTTCATTTTTCCATGAATTTATTCATTCCTGCGCGAGTGTTGCCACACAACAACCTACGCACATACACCACTACACCACTCCCGTGTTGTATGATGCGTATAACTCGTCCTGAAGCGGCCAAGACGTACAGCTAACGCTCCGAGCTAGGGTAAGAAGCGACAGCGAAGAAGGTCGAAAAATTTAAGGAAGTTCAGTGGGCGCGAAAGACAGTAGTCTCAAAGGCTTATCTATAACTGATGTAATCTAACAATGTCTCCCTGGAGTCTCCAGTCCCCATGCATAACACACAGTAACCAAACCTGACTAACCTAACCCTATTCTATGCCCTCTGAGGGGAACTCTTACAGTAGCATAGAATACTCGTCAATACTCGCCTATCATTGGAGAAAAGAGGAAGTCCGGAGTACTTGAAGAGTGAAGAATCCGGCACAATTGAAAAAAATATAATTTCGTACCAAAGGATTACTTGGGTAAATTACTGAAAAAACGCCGTTCAAAATACTGTATTTAGGTGGTTATGAGTTCATGATAAACCAACTGATCTAAAATTACAAAAATTTCTCGTATATTCTAAGCTCATTTAGCATTGACACTGATGTCCAAAAATACTGTGAAAATTATCGACTTCGTTCCCCAGTTCCCCTCTTCTAATATTAGTCGTAACAGTTTACTCATAAGTAGTTCGTCACATCTGATCCATAGACTTTTGTGGTAGAACAAGTTGTTCGATTCGTTATGAATCAAGTGCACGTATTTCAAGTGTCAAAGGTGAGAAGAAGAGTTACTAAATTCGGTTCAACACTACAGTAGAATTCTTCAGCGGTCAAACACCATGCTAATACATAAATTGGTTTATCGAACACGTTGGTCAATGTTAGAAATCCATCTGAACTTACGGGCGGAGATTACTCTTCCCTGCTCCAATCTATGTACAACGAGAAGTTACGTACTTTTGAAAGTCAGAACTCAGATTTTCATGCTCTGAAAATTCATTCTAGCTACTTTTTGAAGCAGCTAGATTCGTTTTAAATTATCGATTTGGTAAATCGTAAACATTCCACTGTACACTCAACAACCGTTTTCAGACACGTCTTTCGTTATCATACCTCTACTGTTCTTATATATGTTGGAGTTATTGTGTACGGTCGAAACTGATGATTGCAAATTTTATAATTGCATGTTTTCATTTACAGAAAAGAGTGGCTATCGAAGTTACCTAATCCGAGTCTAATATTCTTTAGAAAGTCGAAAATAAGCCTCCGACCCTTTCGATTGAAAAATATCAGCAGTCAAGTTTTACTTCGCACAAATAGAAATGAATGATGTATTGTAGTCTATTTTCATAATAGAGAGTCTTGAGACATGCTTAATTCTTATGAATGTTTTTTCCAACGAAAGCCGCCCTGTTCAATAGCTTGAATTTCATATAAAATTTATACTTCGATTTGCAAAATTCTTAGAATGGAGAGATATTTTGCCTCGAACGGGGTTCATGTGATCGAGTGATCGAAGATGACTTGCATCACAGATTGTACTGGTACTTACGCTCTAAAAGGGCAGGTTTCTATCGAATCTTTTTTGCACGAATTAATTATTGATGATAAGCATAGGAAGCTTTCACACTAATGATGCTGTACGAAATCCAGGTACACTACGGTGTCTTTTTCTACTTTAGTAAGTTATGAGGTCGCTGCATCTCAGTTTTATGTAAAATTGGCCTCTACCTTCTCATTAAGGTGAAAGGTCGCTTCATTCCAGGTGTGCGTAAAAGTGTTTTCTTCTTCTACACCAAGTTATGAAGCCGCTGCATATTACACGTTTGTGTAAAAGTATATCGTCTTCTGCTTTGCGAAATTATGAAGTCCCTCTTTACGTAGCTTGTTCATAAAACTGGATACCTAGTACCAATAAAGTATAACGGTTTTTACCGGTTTCGAGGCGAAATGAAAGCGGTTTTCAGCACGTAAGCTGTAGAGGCACCCTTATTTCTGAGTGGTCAGACGTAGCACGTGAGCCAGAACACGTCATCCGTGCGGTACTTTACATACAGGTGTATGAAACCGGTTTGCAATCTGTACCTTGGTTCCTTTCTGTGGCTATGTCGAGGCATTCGTCGCGCAACACATGCATGATGTAAAACTCTATTGTATGGTTTTGTTCCGTCCAGGGGCCATGAGTCTCATGGTTCAGAGAAAAAGATTAATCGACTAAATTTTTCCCCCTCCTAGGTGGAATTTTTTCCCCTCGTTTCAGGAAGTTTTTCCTTTTTCCGAAATTTTTCCCTCATTGTTGAAATTTTTTCCCGCATAGGTGGAATTTTTCCCACTATTACACATTCCCTGCACCATTAAGCCTACTGTGCCAGTACAGCTTTTACAGAGTAAACAGCAATTCTATATTTTTCAAAATGTAAAATCGTAGTATATTCACAGAGAACTGCTTTTCCGAATTGGAATATTCTCGAAAAAAAGTGCGGTACGTAGCTACGTTGTGAGTTTTTTCATCATTTACAGCTGCCAGTTTTTATATCATGGATAACTAGTTCAAGTAACCGTCGTAAGCCTACTAAAAAAGATTGGGGACTCTTGCATTAACTGGAGTACACCATGTTTTCATTCGATATTATCTATAACGTCAATTAGTGCTTTTCTTGAATAATCTCCTATGCATGAATGATATATGTACATAAAACTCAACATCAACGACAATCCTTGATTTTCCGTAAATATAGAAAAAATTCCCTCACAAACTACGGTAATTAGTCCGAGAAAAGCGGAATTCAGCTGTCGCGCCGATCCGGACGATTCTTAAATATTTACTCTTGCAGTGTCGGGCTTGCAGTGGTAGTGAGAGGTGGTATTTATCTTGCTTGGCCCAACCGGTTTTGTGCTCGTGATTGTGATAAAGTGAAGAATGAAATAATTGTCATACCTACAGCTGCTCGATTAAATTCGTAGATTTTTTGTGGTTTTGTGATACAGAAAAGTTGATCAATTTGGCATACCTTCGTTTTATCTTCAAGAACGAAGTTCGGTGATGAAGTGCATTTCAATTGGGTAAATGTTCAGAGTTCCTTTTGATGCTGAAATGTTCAATACGTAAATAAGAAATGACAAAATTATGTTCGTTACTTCTAATAAGTTTATTTTTTCTTGTTTATGCATTTTCTAAGTTTGTGAGTTTTTATGTTTCTTATGTACCATAGCAAAACGGTTAATATTTTTCTCAGGTAGCTCCCGTAGAAATTTCAGCTCTAATACGCAACTTTTACGCGTCAATATGTCATCAAAGTTAAATACATACATTATTTCAATATCGATGATGCTAACCGGAATGTTTAATGAAAGTTAGTTTTCGATATGAGTGATTATATTATACATATAAAATCGCATAAGCTTGTCACGTAAGTAGTTTGACCTCTTGTTCAAAATACTGAATAAAAAATCATCGAAGCTATTTCCCAGGCCTAAACAAACTTGGTCGTTTGATAACCGCGCGTGCTGTTGGTAAAACGAGATTTTAAGGCACAGTCCGTTAGTGCCTGGAGCTTGACGCAGGGGCTAAAACTTTACACCCACTTTATTAGGAGCGCAGGAAATTTACCCTCTGCTGCCAGAATGACGAGGTATCCGGCATGTAAGTTCTGAACCTCCTGCCGGTCGGTGTGTTCTGCAACGCGAGGAGCATGAACTGAGAGCACGAATGTAGATTATGGTGTAAATAATATTCAAAATAATTTTCAGCGTATTTTAGAGTTGTATTTTGATGGTAAGTCCTGATCAGTTGCACAGAGGAGGCTTCAAGCTGCGATGTCGCGCTGTATTTTGCTTTCATAATCGGGAAAGGTAGAGTGTACTAATTCAAGGTACAAATCGAAATGCTGTTTTTGAGGACAAGAATACCTGCACCATTCAGTCATGAAAAGGGGGGTGAAATTTTAAACCGTGACTACATTATTTCGTGTTTAGCTGTTCAAACAGGAAATTTTCTCGAGGGTCCTAAGGAAAAATATTAATCATTGAATACCACAAAATGAAAAAGAAGCCAAAAATCATCGTCTTAGTCAGTTGAAACGGTGTTGCCAGCCACGTCATTAAATGTATAACATAAAATTTGCAGGTCCAATGAAAAAATAAATTATCGATTTTGTAAGACGTGGCCAAGTTAAGTCAACGACGGGAGTCAACGACGCCGCGCTGAAAAGTTTCTTAGTGATGAGGCAGACTTGCGAGATTATGCAGCGTTGGGCACTAGGTTCAGTCGATCATTTAACCTGAACGTTTTCTTCCTATGAGAAGCGGCTCCTATAGAAATAATAGGCAAGAGCTCCGTTACTCCTGCCTGTTACACGGAAAAATGTGTTTGAGAGGCTGAATATATACATAAATTAAAGCGAAATGCAGGACTCGGACGTTCCGATGTGATGTTGCTATTTCAATGGAGGATAATGAAAGACATCATTACACGGTGGAAATGGTACCAAAATCTATTGTTACACGTAGTACTGCATGTTTGTTTCAGTGTTTTTGACATTCTGAAGCGAAATGACTAGACTGCACGTAGACATTATTTCCATTTCAACCAACGCTACAGGTTAGGCGACATTCGTTGAGTCAAAAATCGTTGAAATTTGCATGATCACTTTCTTCACGTCTCTGTCGCACATTTCAATGCGTTATTTAACTTCAATAGAATTTCAAAAATAGTTTAGCGAGCATATTGTTTTGTAAACGATGATATTTTAACGATGGAATGTCGTTGTGGCATCACTGCGTCTGTTGTGAAATAAATTAAAATCCCCGTTACTTTATTTATTACGCAAACTTCAAGATTGTTTGTCGCTGGAGGCGTTATAGCTATAGCTCGTTTAATAGTGTCTCGTCATGAAGTACGAGAAACTTCTATTGTATTTGCTCAATCCTGTTCTAGTGGCCTAAATCTGGCTACACGTAATGTGCCAGTGTAGTATGTGTGTACCTGTAGGCTAGGTAAGCTACTCGGCTGGAGAGAACACAATTATTTTTTCGTCTTTCCAAATAAGTCTTCAGTAACTCTGTCCTGGTCAGGCGCTTTTTTGAGGTGTCGAATTGTTACCATGTTAGTAACGTTTAATGGCCATCGGTTGGGGCTCAGGAATTGATTCAGGTTCGCACGTTGACTCCGAAGTGGGTCATATATGGTACACGCGATCATCTAACCTAATTAACCTAATGTAACCAAAGCACTGTCATGTATGAATACAAATTTTCGAGTTTTCTTCACATTTGTGGTCATCAATCGAATAAGTTAGTTCTGATTAGAAAGAAAATTAATAGAGTAACAAAATTCGTGAAACCATAATCCTTCATTTTTAAATTCACAGTAAAGATATTTGTCGGCATGTAATTTTACCTGTGTGGAGAATCGGAGTCAACGTGTTAATATGTCGGAAGTGTTTGCGAACATCGCTGGTATGTTAGCGATGAAGGCGAACAGAGAATGTTGTAAATTTTCTTTCTTTCTCATTGAGTTTGTCTCTTAAGTATCCCTTATTTTCTTGATCACGAGTCCGAGTGAGGAAGACTGGCCGGTTTTGTGATGCAACAGAGGTTAAATAGTACGAACTGTCGGGTTCTAGGAGTCCAAGCCCCCACCCAGAGAGACCGAGTTGGGAGAGTGAACCAGACCTTGTGAGGGTGATTTCTGTAGTCATTGAAGGTACTGGCTTCGTATCGTTTTTAATTTTCGTCGAGGAAAACAAGTTCCCGGGCTTACGGTCATGGATAAACGATCAAATACAATATTTAAAAAAATGATTGTTGCATTTAGATAATAATTAGAGACTCGTTGATTTTTATTTTGCCTGATCCCATTAATTATAATTGTGCTTCAAAACTGCCAAACCCATTTAAATTGCTCTCATAAAGTAATACGAAATGAACATTTTTTCTCCCGTGTGGGTGATCGGTGAGCCGAGAACTTGAATCTCAACCGAGCATCGTAAGCTTCAAGTTAGTCGCTGTCAATTGGCTGCACTGCAACTGGAGACCGCGGCTCCCGTGACGAGGCTTGGCCAGGATTAAATTGGGTCCTATTCAACAACGCTCAAGTCTGGAATTGCGTGCAAAAACGTGACCGCTATTTGACAAAAAGGGCATGAATCAGCGAGTGCAGAGAGAGCAGAGTACCCGCTTTCCAATCTTTCAAGATTTATGGGAGCATTGCACACCTGCGTCTCTGAAACTGCTCGTAAAAGTTGCAACTCGCGCTACGTAAAGTGTGCCAACGACTTCTTTATGTTTCGTTCGTATTCATCCACGGATGCCGTCATCATGTTTTTTTGCCATTTTTCATGAACATGAAGGGCTGCATCCAATATTGCACTTCTTCATCGAAGAAGTAAAATTGTAAATCTAGGGTGACATTACGCAACTTCAGAAGGAATGACGCGAATGGAATGAAAGTATATGATCCAGCACTTACAGAACTATTAAGCGTTTCGAGAATACTTCTGTTGCATGGGAAACGAAATTTCAAAATTCAGTTTATCTTTCAAGTTAACATTTTTTTTTGCCATAATATTGGTAGATTTCCTGATGTCTCTATGGTTTCAAATGAAGTACTAATAATCCAATAATTAGAAATGGGGCAAGAAGTACCAATAAAAGCTCGAGTTCTTTTCTCGCTGCGCTTCTGGGAGGAGGCCGGGAAAACCCAATTACTTATTTACGCCCCACAGGAAATTGCACTCGTCCTGCACGAGCTGAAAACCTGACGAGAGGCTTTAATACGTGAGAACATTTTTTGTTGAGCTATTTTTGTCGCTTTGCTTCGTACATGCTACAAAATTAAGTAGCAATTCTATGGCATCAGGCGTCCTTATCATGACACTTCAAAAACAGAATATAAAGTCAAGAATTCATAGAGCACCTCATATCATTCACCTGAGTTATCGTAGTGCGACTTGTTGCACTGTTATCGAAATGTTCCTCTCATCCGATTGTTGGGGATTAGTCGCTGTAAATGCCATAGAAAATCTCTGAATCGAGGCTCCTGTTTATTGTGAGCTTTCTCTGATTTTTCATAAGGAGCTTCTGAGACTGATAATGTGTAAATACTTTATTAGGGCTTCCTATTAAATTTCCCTATACTGCTTTGAAGATTTCTTTAACAACGAAACAAGGCTCAAACATTGTCTGCCTATTCCTGCATGGTGAATTTACAATGCAAACGAGGTACTCCTATCACGAAAACAAGCTTTTCTCCTGAGGAAAAAACTCTTTTTTGTTGCACGCATGAGTGGGACGCAAGTTTTTTGCTGACTCAAGTCGTCAGTTTTTTCTCGGCCGGCCTCAATACCGCGGATTGGAGAGCTGCCGGACCGCTGCCCCGTAGTGAGACACTCGCGTCTGCCAAGCTCGCCCAGATTTTGGTGCACGCGGGTGCCGCGCCTTGTCCAGTGTCTGCCTTGTTCAGTGTCTTACTTGAACTCGGGAGTTCACGGAATTTGTGAAGCATAGATCGGCCTTCAGTTTGTTCGAACTTTATATGGAACAAACGGACGGAGGCAAGTCTGCTTCCAGTGAGTTTGGAGAGAACCGTCAAGTGCTTAGAATGAACGAGTAAGGGTAGCAATATAGTCGATGTGAGTGACCTGAGCTCCTGCAGAGGTAGCTGTTTAAAAAGTCCTTCTGAATACCTGCGTGTATTTAATGTAGCACGAGATATGAAGAGGAAAATTTACGAAAATAGAACATTTTTCAATGGTCATATTGTTTCTTTTTACTTTGTATCTTACTTATGGAACTCAAAAACTACGATTTCACTGAGTACTGAAGTAAGTGTCTGCCTAACCATATTTTGCCAGCGGTGCTTGGGGAAATGTCTGATTATTGGGAACTGTTTACAAGAATTGTTTATATTCTACGCAATAAGAGCTCATTATGATTACAGAGCTCATTTCAGCAAAGTAATCTGAAACTGCAAGAAGAAAGAATTATCACACCATCCGGTAAAGTCTGAATACAATTTCTGTTTCAACTGGTGAGGCAGGCGACATTTTAGTGCCATGCGCTGTGCTGATGGCAAGAAACGTTGGGGTCTATATTTTACAACTGCTGCCGTACCTACTTAGTCGAGCATCAATGAATACTGTCAAAATCGAGCTTCTGTGTGGGCTTCCTATGTAGTAGGTCATACAAATGATTCTGTTCTAGAACGGGGAAGAAGCTTTGCGTGTACAAGTACAGTGTTTATGCACTATGATCATTTCACTCCTTTCCGCGATGCTCTAACGATTATTGTGAGACATCATTTGGAAACTACCTACTCTATAAACAATCTATTTGCGTTAGCAGTTACGAGCCCGCATGTCTTATGCATTAGACCGTTGACAGGCTACACAGCTGCTCTGAAGGCCAATCCTAGTCGTGCTTAGAGAAGAGTAAAATTACTTTTACCCCTGCATCGGCGCCCAACTACGTCACGTTTACAAATAAACGCCAACAAATAAACTCTTCTTTATTTTTCCGTTGCAGCGTGCTCATTTGAGTTTCATTTCATTTCCCACCGCATGCTCCTTACTGGGACGAAAATTAAACAACGTGAACCTTGTCCTAATGGAAATAATACTGACATTATCGGCAACAGTAGTTTATTGCTTCATAATCAATTTGTAATCTTGCTTGCACTGCAGAGCAGATTAGGGCAGTGGTCAAGAGGTGAAAACTAGAAAATTTGTGAGCATAGTCGGGACAAATTGAATGATTCCACTCCGTTGAATGACGCAAGCCACTGCATCACTGCCACGCTGCAGCACCATAACACTACCCTATAACATTGCAGTACTAGCGCAGCTTGGATCCTCGAATTATCGTCCAAAACGGGGTTTTGGTGCCAGGCCCTGGACGCTGCTAGTGATGGACCCGCACCGAGCAACACGTACTGCCCCGCGCAACACGTACTGCCCCGCGCAACA
>VOMN01053978.1:0-21370 GCA_014899125.1 Orchestia grillus
TATCGGAATAAACGATTTTTCTTTCTTTCTTTCTTTCTTTCGACATGAAGGGTAAGTCGTCCACGGCACGCTGACGGTGGCAGACTTCCAGACTTCGACGCGATGGTCCTTTTGCTGCTGGGTCAGCAGTCTGGGGACGATTTAGCTACCACGTGGTGCATGTTCTAATCACACGTGAGGATTGACTTGACTACTCCGTACGACGCACTGAAAATGGGAGCAGTGTTGTGAATTATTCTCCAAAGATCCTCAGGTACAATTACAAAATGGATACGATGTTTTCCAATGCTACGCTTGCTGAAAGTATTTCTGAACTCTCTTCGTTTTCCAGTGATATTTTTCCTCTCTTGAAGCCTGCATGTAACTCGAAACACCTGGTACGATTGATATCAATACCGCCTTAAGCTTGCTGCACCATGTGAAACGTCTCGGTCTCAGATTTGCCGATTTATGCATGAAAATTCAACGTTTACTGTATGTTGAAGCGCGTCGTCCACTTTGGAAACACAAAAGTAGTAGCGTACGCAGCCACCGTAGTACGGGATGCACAACTACTGTTACAAGCAGCAGAATGGTTCTTAAAATAACAGAATTGTGAAATAACATAATTTCATGCCAATGGCTTTTCTTAATTTGCAAAATTTTTGCAATGGTGTTACACAGAATGAATTTCTTCATCGAATGAGACCAAGTATGACAAAATCGGTATACTGGGGTTCATTTTATAAGAACTTAGAAGTGAGGCATACATTTTTTAGATACCCTAGCTGTAGTGCTTAATATTACTCGCATTTAAAACGCAAGCTATTTTCTAAATTTAGTATTCCCGAACTTTTGTTTTCATTAATCTGAAATTCTTTTGTCCGATGAGAGCGTGTCATGACGAAGTCATGCACTGTGTTTAACAATTTGTTATATTATTTATTAGAATACGGAACGTCCAGGATACATATTGTATGGTATATGTTTGGAAACATTCATTGGGCTTTTATATTTATTGGCCAAGCTTTCACACGCTTAAATAGCGGGTGTTTTCAAGGGATGAAATTACGAAAATATTGGACATATGACATGCGTATCCGTAAATAGGCTACTCCGGCAAATATATCTATATATTTATTTTAGTCGGCGTAATAATAAATATATAGATATATTTGCTGGAGTAGCCTACTTACGGACACGCATGTCTTGCGTCCAATATTTTCGTTGTTTCATCCCTTGAAAACACACGCTGCTTAAGCGTGCGAAAGCTTGGCCAATAAATATAAAAGCCGAGTGGATGTTTCAAAGTATATACCTTACAATAAGTTTAACAAAGAAGCTATACAAACACACAGTATTTGTTGAATGTTAAAAATTTAAGAAAATGAAATCAAAGTAGTACTCAGGTACGTTCCAACTTGGTCGTAGAGATACATATATTTATGCATCAGGCTGTGTAGAAAATGTTCTAGAAATGTTCATTTTTGGGAGTGCAATGAATACAGAACCGCTTCTGTGTATGTTAAATTAGAAATGAGATTTGCGCAAATGGAACTGAAAGTCGAGCGGCTGCTCTGCCATTGTCGTTGTCCGAACATAAAGTCGGTGAACTCCTCTTTGTGTTGATTGTAGTCTCAGTAATTCATTTCATATGAGCAGAACTAATAGACACCCAGTACATACTCTCAGAGGGGCTCACAAAGGATGACTTACGTTTCATACTTGAACCATGTTTAAAGCGCAATGGAAATCCATAGAAATTTGGTGCTTAGAGAATTTTTCTTAGAATAATGTACCTGGCCTGGTGGAAACATCTCCAAGTATCTCCAAGTTCCTCGTGTGCGCTCAGCAGCAATCTCCACATACCCAGGGTCCCATCTTGGGCGCTGCTCAGAGGAGACTCCAACGCTGCTTGCCCACTTGCACTTCGCTGTGACTCCGGGCAGTCTCTAGCTATTTAGGGAGAGAGTTTCAAGGTATATGACCCACTTTTTGCTATACGCCAAGGCGTTATTTAAGCAAGGGATTATAGCAGTTTACCACACGAGAAAGGCTTAGTTACGTTAGACGGCTGTTGATGAGATTACAGATTGCGGTGAGCTGGTGACGGGGATGAGGAGGACGGCTTTAAATTTTCCCAGGAGTGAGGGGGAACACAGGCATGAGGGCAGCTTTAACCAGGCGGCCATTACGAGGGCAACTCTAGCAAGTGCCATGCAGTCCGCAGTGCCACACGTTACGTTAGGGCCTTCAACACCCACGACTGAATGCCTTGCCACGAACACCGTATCGTGTGAACACTACCGACTTCGGTCGTAATAACGCATGCCTATTTTTAGAGAATGCGTGGGATTTGACGTAGGCGAAGAGAAACAAGTCTATCTCCGATATTAATCGACTTTCAGCTTATTTCGAATTTTGATACGAAAGGAAATGCTCCAGTTTAGTTCAGTGCAACTTGCATTGAAAATATCATGAGGGTAACTATTGTTCGGAAACATCGTCACTCCTCCTCGTCAGCTGACGTCATTTAAGGCATCACTCTGATTGGCTAGAAATCTTTAACTTTACACTTCTGCCACCAATCGCAGAACATGGCATTGATCCAGAGGCGGCCGTTGTTCGTGTGCGGCCTCAACGGCACCGCGCCTACTTCTTTCACGGACACTTTCAGTAAATCCCTGGGGATGGAAAATCAATCAGGGGCGGTTCCCAGCGAGGCCCCTGGCTCTGGAATGGGAGGGTTGCCAGATACTTGCAGAAGTAAATTGAAAACATTTTTCTGATTTTCAATGGTACATGTGAATTGTTTCGTATAAATGTTCGGTAAAGGAAAACATCCGTTCAATTTTTCATAAAGTTGACGGGAGATTTACAAAAGTGAGTTACTACATCTAGAAGCGTATTATGGCAACGATCGTTGAAAATTTTGCGATGAGCTACCACTCGAGAAGGAGGATCCTAAAACCCTTTCCCGGCTTTAAAAGGATTCCTTTGGAAGCTGTGGGAGGAGCAAAGCATCCTTCCATGCAGCGGCGGAGAGCGGCCTCAGTTGGAATCTGTTATTCATCAAAAGCGGAGTGACTGCGCATCGAAGTGAGTGTTGTTTCTTCGTTGAGGATCGATCCTACACGAATGTTGTTGCCTAGAATTTTTTCCGCGTAGTTTGAAAAGATCGAGGCGGAAATTTGCTCTGACTGTACTTGAAAATGTAAAATCGAAAAAAAATTAATCGGGATTTTCATTCAGTCCTGGATTGAATTTTTCAAAATCTGAACCAACCGCATAGAATCCCACCTGTCATTAACTCCGCCCATTAACCACGCCCATTTGTAGTTTTTTCTTTTAGAGGCAATCAGTTATCGTAGAAAAGAAAAAACATGAAAAAATTGGGAAGGATTCTTTCGCACCTTCGTGTCATGTTGTGGAACACGCGTATGGTTTGCTTTTCGAAGTCTGCCAAACGTATGATGAACTTCTTATACACTGTTTTCGATTATTTTGAAATGGAATCATGATGAGTATTTTCTTTCAGGGAAAAACCACGGACATGTATTGAAAAGATGAGATTCCGTTAATATTTTCATATATTACTCGAAATTTTGAATTTTATTCTTTTGCTCATTTAGTACTATAGGTGGTCGATTATTACAAACGCAGTTCATAATGCCATGTTTTCAGCTCTCCCAATGTTCATTAGGACATGACTGCGAGCTGCTTGAGCCAGGTGAGCGACGGCTCTCGGAGTAGTCCAACAAATATCTACCAGGGTAAATGAAACTGTAAAGCCGCTTGTCGAATAACATCATTATATTTTCACATTTAAGATTTACACATATCACTTTCTGCCTTTTGCGTCGAACGCGGTCATGCACTTTCAGTATCGTGCAATCAGCTTCTGAATCCTTTCCATCAAGAAGAAGTTTGGCTGTTCGAGAAAATGCCACGTGTACACCGCTTATTGGACACCCTCTTCAGACCTGCACCAATGACCACACAAAGCTTCCTTCAAAGAACCAAAAATGTACTATAATCCGATGGTGCCAGATCTGGGCTGTACGGAGAATGGACGACTAAGTCAAAGCCGATCTCGTTTGACTCACTCCGACCACAAAAAGCCCACTAAGGCACAATGTTCGTTAATTGTGCAATCGAAAAGTGTCAACAAGTTGGTCAATTTGTTCTGCGACGCATGACTGAATGAATCAGTCATGGGTATCCCACTTCCACGATACTCCGCGCTCACCAGTTGTGACGTCAGACGCTTCTGGTCTTTGCTCATTTATGGGAAAACACACAATTGCCTTTAGTTTTTTTATTTGCTCTCGTACTACTTTGGGATGAAATACGTAGTGGGCTTGCATTCAATAGCTTTCGCTCTGTTTTGTTTGGACATCATACGTGTAAAAACTTCCTTTAATGCACTTTAATCTTTAATGTACTTAACAGGGTACACGTGGGTTCAAAATTATTTTTTAAAGAAAATTAAACCCTTGTATTTTGTACACATTAGTTTCTGAGTTATTCAGTTTTGTTAGTCTAACTTGAGAGATTCACACCCAGAACTTGAAGTTCTAGCTCCTGCAATCGACCTGCTCGGCTTGCTCGGTCGTACGTTGCCATGGTGTTATTTAGTTCTTTATTGATGGTAGGCCAGACTTTGTCGCAACTATGCAAGGCAAGGAATAAAGTCTATCATGAAGTCTACGTCGATTTGAACCTAGGTAGCCATGTTAAAGCAGCGGTATTTGTTACTTATAAATACTGCTAGACAATGTAGTTGGCAGTCCGGGTGTGTAAAAATTAGTTTGAAAGATGATGAACTACGCAACTCGCAACAACGCACGGTTACTTTGATTGTATTTGACTGCCTCAGTTCTACTGATCCGTCGACTTATCAATCGTTAGTTGAGTTGAAACAGCCTTTAAGCGGCAGATATTATAGATCGAGGCAGACAGAAGAAATGTTTTTTTAAATCGATGAAAGTCTTCGATAAATTATAATTTTTCGCTGTGCCAATCTTCGGGAAAACGAGTACTTATTTCCGATAAAGCGAGTACCAATGTCCGGTACAGTGAATGTCAGCATCTGGTAGAGTGAGCACTATTACAACAGGTACAGCGAGCACTATTACGACAGGTACAGCGAGCACTATTACAACAGGTACAGCGAGCATTATTACAACAGGTACAGCGAGCATTATGACAACTGGTACAGCGTGCACTATTACAAAAGGTACAGCGAGGGTCAGTTTTCGGTGAAAATGTCAGCCGCCTACGTGCCCCACCCTGCATGCGTATCATACGAGCGGCTCAGCGAGCATTCAGTAAAAAAACTGGCAAATATATTACTTCGGGCGTTTGTTCTAGATTTGTTACATCAGTATTGATAAAAATTAAAAAACATTCTTTCATCGTACAAAGAGAATAATTGAGCATTTGTGAGATGTTATACATAGAAGCTGAATACTTGCGTTGACATTCATCGCTTCATATATACGGCACTCGTACATGCACTCAACAAAAAATAGCAAAAATAAAGATTGACTTGAAAATTCCGCGTAAAAGATAAACCTAGTAATACAATCAATAACGCTGATGAATTCACTTTCTATTGATCGTCGCCTTTTCTAATCTAGGATAGAATTGATAATGTCCTTATCTCATTAAACTCATAGCTTTTGAAGTTGGTAAGACGATACTTTTGCGACTGTGCGCCAAGTTTCATGATCGGTGTGACGCTCTCCATGGTTATAAGGAAAAGTGTCTTAGTTTTCCAAATTTTGATTAAAACTCACTTTAGTATAGCCATGGATGAACCCCGTGATAAACGTATGTAACTCAAACAATTTCACTATTGGCTCAAGTGTGTAGATGAGGTACTGGGTTCGGTCATGGGTGTAAGGTGTGAGCCGAGTTGAGGTACTGGGTTCAGTAATGGGTCTAAGGTGTGAGCCCAGATGAGGTACTGGGTTCAGTAATGGGTGAAAGATGTGAGCCGAGTTGAGGTACTGGGTTCAGTAATGGGTGAAAGGTGTGAGCCCAGATGAGATACTGGGTTCAGTAATGGGTGTAACTTATCAGGCCAGCATATGGAAATGCGTAAGAGGTACATTGCTCAGACATTTAGTTCAGCACAGGACACATGGGGACAACGTTCAGGTACGGGGTTTTTTGAGTTCTATTATACACTGAGGGGCATCACATCGGGTCGTTAGTGAAGTGTTAAGATTCGTAATTCATGTTTTGAGTGCAGCCCTCATGCCTGCACCGTGCGGTGCTCTAGGAGCCTCACAATGAGCTCGTGTGGTATCACCCGCCCACGCCTCCGATTTGCCGGCCCCTAAAAGTGTGCCCTGGTAACAGTTGTATATTATGAGTCATGCACACGCTAAGTTCAGATCTTGCATTGGAGTCGATATACAAACACATGTTGCAGGGTAGAGAAGAAACAAATGGTCTGAGCTAATTTTGAAGCGACATTCAATTTTACGATTTTGATTGACGTCTACACAATCAAAAGTACCCGGAACTTCACAAAAACAATATTTTTTTCTTGCCTAAATACAGCGGGCTCAGAGACAACATCAGAAAGTGTAGATACAAACTGTATAAGTTCACCCATAAGTTCGTATGCTTGAGTAGCTTTGAATAAAATGATGGTTTTCTTGCGACCCCAGAGAGACGTCTGCTGAGAGAGGGCACTGCAGAGCCCAGGCAGGGCAGGCGGCGCTGCGCCACCACTTCTTCTTCCTCCTGCACAGTAGTCGGTTCCCCTTGCACCGCCATTGGTTCCTTCATTGGCACAATTCAGCACCGCCATCACCTTTCTAACTCCTTGTATAAGGTGAGCACTTGTATTTTAGTTACGTTTACTATGTATCTGAAACATCAAAACACGATGCTCAGAACTAATTCAACTTACAAGGAAAATTAACATCCCTTACACAGTATTTTATTATTTCTTGCACCAACGATGCAAAGTGTGCATTGAATTTCTAAGCGTTGGTCAGCGCAACGATGGCGGTCTAGTATGGTGTTGATGGGATACATCATACAGACTGTGGTATGTTTAAAATTATACACGGAATACTGTGATAGGGACTCGAAACGTGTGGTGCTGGTGTTCAGTGTACGTTACGTCGTAACGTTTCAAAATTACTTAGCAGAACTACTTTGTTCCAGACGAGGTATCTCTTTTTATCATATTGATATTGGTGGCATTAACTACGCTTTACAGGGACATTTCAGTTTGATTAAAATCGTAGTTTCGTGTCGACTAAAATTTGAGGTATATATTAAGCGATTGACCAACTCCACTAAACTTCTGGGAGTAAGCGGAGTAAGCGATTAGGTTGGTACGTTTACATAAAAACTTAATGACCTTCTAAATATATACATGCATTTTTACAAAATATATAATTTGATTAGGACCCGGCGTTGCGTTGCTGGTCGGTGACTGCTGTTTGGCCTGAACATCGTTGGTAATAGGATTTATGAAGAAATATCAGTCGTGACGAATGGAGTACATAATGAGACAAAGAATTTTATTTTTCCATTCCGCCAATGCTCAAGGACATGACCTAAAAAACGACAAATTCCTCCTATAGTACCATGCAATAATTAAAGAAGCTTAATGATTAAATAAATAAAGCAGAGCGCTCAGTTCAGTCGCGCCAAAGTATCAGCCCTCAGCAGCACGAGCGCATTCGAGCTCAGCGAGCTGGCGATCACGGCAGCAGCGCATCAGGCTTAGGTTGAGCGTGGAGAGGAGACCCTTGCGTGCATCTTGCTCTGTAAGTACAGCAATCTAACCAGCCAACCAGCCCACCAGCCCATCAACTCACCAACCCACCAGCTCATCAGCTCAACAGCCCACTAGCCTATCAGCCCATCACCAGCCCACCAGCCCATCAACTCACCAACCCACCAGCTCATCAACTCAACAGCCCACTAGCCTATGAGCCCATCACCAGCCCACCAGCCCATTAACTCACCAGCCCACTAGCCTATCAGCTCGTCAGCCCACCGTTCTGTCTTCAAACGGCCGGTGCCCAGTGCCCAGGAGGCAGGGGGCAACCACACGGTCTGCGTAGTCCAGCATGCCCGTGTGAATACCACAACTACGGCATCCATACCTGTGTGCAGGGACCGCAACCGAGTGTAGAGGGTTTCCTTTTAAATTAGCAATGTTTTACTGTGAGGCGCACCCAATCCAGCGACCCAGCCTATGTGGTCCATTTAGCGGTGGTGACCTGAATGACTGCAATATTTCATGACGCTGAACAGCATAGACGAATAAAAGTTTGGCACGAGATTCATACTGACTTAGATTTATTGTATACATGCTGTTTTACAAGTAAGTTCATTGATCCCTTAAACTGTGCGTGGAAATGCACTGATATATGCGGAATTTTTAAGAAATTCAAAATACATATGTAAGCTTTCAAGTTCACTTATGTTAAAAAACACCAAGGCTATTTCAGTTATATTACACATTAATATCGTTTCTAACCCTTCAATGAATTTTTGCTTATTTAATCCTGCATTGAATTGAACAGGGAACTATGTAATAAAGCTTGAGGTGATACTGCAGCAATGAACAACTTTGTCTGGTCGCTGGAAGCGTTTTTTGCCACCACTGCGTCTCTGTCTCGTGAACCACCTCGGTGCTATACTAATATGCATAAGACTCTCAAAAATGCCAAGTCTATGGAATTAAAATATAATTTTGTCTAAAGTAGTATATCTTTAAGGTCGATCGTCTTAAATTTTTAATGCGTATCACCATAGTGAAAAAATTCACTAAACAGCAGAGGAGAACTGGAAAAGATATTCGCGATGTGGAAATAACGAGTAGCTTTAGAGTCAGAGAAATTTTATTCATTAGCTATTAATCTTCAGAGTCCTATTTCATTTGCATGTACGATATTGTTGAGTTGGAAAACAGAACACTCCAGAACGTGTTATTAGAGTCACATCTAAAGGTTATATTTCAACAAGCTGGGCAGTGATCGTCCAACGCTTGAGTGAACTACTGAAATATTTGTTTTGAGGTCCGTAGATTTCATGCAATTTTAACACGAAATAAAACACGCGCTTAAACTAACGTTGTATTAAAAATTGTAACCCAATGCAATGGGATCGTTTGCGTCCATAACTGTTGAACTGTGCCTGCGCTACAGGTGTCCACCCTAGCGTTGTACTGCGAAATTTCAAATAATTCGTCCAATTAAAGTTACATAACATTAAGATCGCCGTTGAGGCTTCGAAGTAATATGATTATTCAATATTAGTACTGTGTTGTTAGTTAAAGACTGAAACTAGATTTCTACGAAATCTTATGTATAATTTATTCCGAAAAGAACTTTCTTTTTCATTATTTTTCACTCCTTTTTCTCTCCTATCAAGTGGCAAAAAATACATTTTGTCTTTAAATACACGAAATTTTTGTGACTTGTCTCTTCTGATAGAATCAGTTTTTACAGTATTAGTGTGGATATCATACGACATTGTCAGTACGTGTTCATCAAAATATACTTAGGGGATAAAGACAGATGTTTGATGTACTACAGCTTTTATCGATATACAGTACCATAATTACACGATGCGTTGGATGTGTTTTTTTGGAATATGGAATAAAAGATCGTTTTTTCTTTCTTGACTATTTTTTCTTTCGCTATCGTTTTTTTCTATCTATCTTACTTTTCTGCCTTCCTATATATTAATATTTCGGGTTCAATACTTAGTATTCAGTGCTACTCTTTCAGGTACAGTGTTCAGATCAACAGTTCAATGTAACGTTTTCGATTCCACTGCTCAATATCAGTCGAAATGTTTGATATTTAGCGTTCTTTCACGTATATTTTTCAGAGCCACCGTCTTCCCTGGAAGCCCTCCTCTGGAGCTGGGTACAAGGACTACTGCATGGCCTCCACATGACAGAGCTCCTCCGCGCTCCCGTGCGCTAGTTCACATCGAGTGAATGGTTTGAAAACTTCTCTAATGAATATTTTCTTTAAACCAAAACAATTATTAGTGTGTTGCGAGTCGGTCTGATTTGGAATGAACCAAAGCGAAGTGAAGTCACTCAAAAACGTTGAGTTGGGCTAATGAATGAAACTCTGTAAGTGGAAAATTTATTGTTTAACCAAGTGGCCCTAACAGTAGGAAGTGTAAGTGATGTGCATATTTAACTGAATATTGAGAAAATTTCACGTACTCGACTAGGGCGACCTTCACACGAATTTCCAGTGATACCTAAAGTGTAATGAAGTGCACAGCGTGAGCGGGCACACAGCGCCTGCGCTCTAGCTCGCCTGACCGGCCCTGCTCCTTAGGTAGAGGCGCGGAGCAACGTCTGCGCAACCATGCCGGGACTTGATGCGCTGATTGTCCTCAAGGACAAAGCCAAGGACTTGAGGGAGAGAGTCAAGGACCGAGTGGCCAACGCGTAAGTACTGAATGTTTGTTCGATTTACCCTGCAGGTGTGGTTTTACGGCGATGTCCCATTGATAATTCGTTTAAGTTCTGGAAACCAAAAATCGAACTTCAATTCACTATTTACCAATTACTGATTTTAATAAGGATTTAGGAATGCACGGACATAGGGTAAATATGTTCAACTTGATATCCTGCATCAAAATTTGCTTGATAAATTCACCTCTTTAAGCTTGGAGAGCGAACAAAGTAATTTTGCAAAACTTTCCTACTGATTTAGTTGACGAGGGTCCCAGCTACTTCCGCAGGAGACATGGGCACGGCATCGATGTGAGGCAGCCCGGGGTGTGAGGGAACCCGCGCAGCCGTGGTTCATAGCCTCAGACTTACATCAAAAATATAAATCCTGAAATTGGGGAATACAATTGTGCAAGCACCAAAGTTGCAAGTTTTAAGTTATTTTATGCGTCTCTCGCACGTACAATTAACTTTAGATTGTGTCTGAAGTCTTGAACCCATGCTATGTAGAACTTAGCGTCTTCGTTTGTGCTGTAGCTCATGTGTTTGGCATATTCCATCACTTACTGCCTCGCATATTGTTACCTAAAGAAACCTTATTTAGCAGTTGACTTTGTACAGATAATTTTAAATGCTGATTATATTCTTTTCTTCACTATTTGCGTATTCTGAGAGTGAATTGACTTACGAATCGTAGATTAGGTAGACACTATTTGGTATGGTTTATGGTTATACTTTATTCTTTTTAGATCAACCTATCAATATTTGTGACATTTTTGTGCCCTTCTTTCTTGGAATTGAATAAATGAAAGAATTGTGCGCATTCATTGAATCATACATACACTCCACTAGGTAGCTGTCAGAATATTTTCTTTACATGAGAACATTGATGAATTAAATATATCAAAACGTGCTTACATCATTGAAAATTCCTGAAGAGACGGAAACTGCCTCTTTAAACGATTTATCTACTCCTGCAGTAAAATAGCTATTGAAGTAATTTTGGTGGTAGTGCATGTACATGATTCTTTTTTTAAAAAGTTTTTCATTGCTTATGTATGTGAGCTCTTTGCTAAGTATTCCTAAAATGATTTCAGACAATGTGAATTACTGGCCTATTATTTCGATGGTAGTCGTAAAATTTCCCCAGTGAAACACTGGAAAGAAGCGTTCTACATTGAATACTATCTCCACGTTCTACATTGAATACTATCTCCACGTTCTACATTGAACACCATCTCCACATTTTACATTGAATACTATATCCACGTTCTACATTGAATACTATCTCCACGTTCTACGCTGAATACTATCTCCACGTTCTACATTGAATACTGTTTCCACGGTCATCATTGAATACTGTCTCCACATTCTACATACATTGAATACTGTCTCCACAGTCTACATTGAATACTGTCTCTACATTCTACATTGATTACTATCTCCCCATTCTACATTGAATACTGTCTTTACGTTCATCATTGAATACTGTCTCCACATTCACACTATCTGGTCAAATTACAGTCAGTGATATATGGTGCAGGTTGACATGCTACAGAAATCTTCCTAATCTTCCCATTAATCACCACTCTATTATTATCTTTAATTTCCAATGCTATAATTAAGTGATTATATCTTCCCTATCGTAACTTGTTAAATATTCAAAAAGTCATTCCACAACCAGCAGGTAATGAAACATAATTTTCAGAAGTTCCGGTACTGCATCCCTATTTTTCTTTGAGCTCGTGAATTGGGAAAATATGATTATAAACTTCATTCGTATTATAAACTACAAAACAAAATATAATACGAGAAGTACAGTGCATTTGAGTAAAAAATATACTTACTCATGGCTCAACATCAGCTCAAACGGTTACTTCTTTTCATTGTTTTGGGAATTGGGAGGTGAGGGGCGACCCTTCCTACACGGCGAACGTTGAGGCTGCCCGGGGGACGAAGAAGTGTTTTCTCTGACCGAGATGTGTGTCTTCAGATGTTATTACTTACACATGGCAGCGTTAATCTTCCCTAAAATAAATATACTCACCAAAACATAGTAAAACTTATCAATCTATTTCGATTAAATTTAGAACAGAAGGGATTATGGCAACGGGAACGACCGAAGTAGCAATTCCAGGGCTTCTAACCAAAACCTAGGCCATCAGACACCAATCACGCACTGGCACCCGAATGGACGTGAACGAGGAGGGGCAGGACGCATCAAAGAGCTGGTGGCATCACATCGGAAACAGTGAAGTTATTCCTATCGTTTGCGTGCATTTCATACCCCTGGGATGAGGAGTAGTGCCCCATGCCCTCCTCAGGCCCGAGCTCCACGGCCGCAGAGTTGCGGGTGGTCTGCCGACGCCAATTTCACGCGCGTCAGACCGGGTCTTGATATCATCGGGAGACGAGCAGCCATCAAAGCTGGCGCAGTCGGAGCTCGCTTCGGAGCAGCTCGGCGGTCTGCTCTCAGCTGTCTGTTACCAGCTCCATTCTGTGGGGACCACACAGCTGCAGTGGCATTCCTGGGACTACGCTGAGGCTGTGGCAACTGCATTAGGGGGAGCTACGCTGAGGCTGTGGCAACTGCATTAGGGGGAGCTGCACTGAGGCTGTGGCAACTGCATTAGATAGAGCTACGCTGAGGCTGTGGCAACTGCATTAGGGGGAGCTGCGCTGAGGCTGTGGCTACTGCATTAGGGGAGCTATACTGCTGCTCTTGTAGCGGCATTAGGTAGAGCTACACTGAAACTGCTACAGGCACATTAAGTGGAGCTACATTGAGACCAGTAGTTACACTAAATGGAGCTGTACTGAGACTGGGGCAGCTGCATTGGTGGAACTATACTGAGACTGTCGTAACTGCACCAGAGGGAGCTATACTGGGGCAATGACTACTGCTTAGGTGGAAATATACCGCAACATCGTAGCTCCACTGCTACACCATGTGAGGCTACTAACAAAGGTTACAGAGTTAAGTCGAACTAGTACACTGCGGTGCTATGCTACACTGCAGCGGCAGCCTCATGTGTGGCTACACTGCAGTATCATGAGTGCAACCAGGAATGCAGCAGTAGGTTGTGCTGGTGTTCGACGCCAAGTTTGAGCCACACGCACTGAAATGCAGGTGATGAAATTCAAATTCATCATTATACACTTTATATCTAGTTCACGAGCAGTCTGTATAGAAGGCTGGACAGGAAGAGGGGCTAATGGGGATGACTAGCATAGTTAGCCCTTGCTTTATGGGCATAAAACACCCTTACCTGAGTTAGTTAGCTTAACCTGATTTAACCAAATCTAATATGACCTAACCTAATTTACTTTAGCCTAATTGAAATTAAACCAATCTAACCTAACCTAGTTTACCATAACTTTAACCAAGCAAATCATACCGAAGCAAACATTGCTTAATTTACTCGAATCTAAGGCAAATAAATCTAATTTAACCTAACTCAATTTACCTTAACTTATACGAACCAACTCCAACCAAGCAAAGCTTAATCTAATTTAGGACACCAAATTAAGATATAAGACAAATCTAACCTGACCTGACCTAAACTAACCTGATTTAATTTAGTCTAATCCAAACTAAGTAAATCTAACCTAACCTAATTTACCCTAATTCACGCTAACTAAACCTTTTTTAACCTAACTTAACACTTTGACTGCGATTCTCCATACAGGAAAAATTTTACGCCGACGAATATTTCCATTCTCAATGTAAAAATTAGGCATTTTGGTTTCACAATCCAATTAATCCAATTAATTTTCTTTCTAATCAGAAGTAGCTTATTCTATTGATGAACACAAATTTAACGAAAGCTGGAAAATTTGTATGCATACATGAGCGTGCTTTGGTTACATTAAGTCAGGTTAGATGATCGCGTGTACCATATAGGACCCACTTCGAAGGCAAAGTGTTAATTTATCCTAACCAAAACTATCCAAATCTGACCCAACCTAATTTGGCGACACGGAGCTAACCTAGTCTAAGCTGACCTTAGCTAACCTATCCAAACAATTACTTAGCAAGAAGCACAAGTTGTCTGCCACAATGAGCACACGCCGCGCTACTGCGACGGCCCGTAGCGCGCCTCTGTTGTTAATACTGTGAAGTGGGGCACAAGAGACTGACACGGTCAAAGGAGTTGAAGCAAATTATTACTGGAAAAAGCGTGTATATTATACAACACAATTCCGTTTGTAGGCTAGACCTTGTAAAAATTACTATCGTAAGCGAAAGTAAATCGAAAAGGACTCTGTGTTGCTCTATCTAATGATAAGAAGAGCAGATTTTGCGTTTCCCTATGTCACCCTGACTGAAACGAGCGCGTGGGGGTGCCTGCCATATGACAAAGATCGCAAAAAAAATGGATTGAAGGACACTCTAATGGCTTTCTCATTCACATAATTACTGAAGATTAGCAACATACAAGACAACTTTTTATGGAAATTGTTCGTGCAATTTTCGCTCCTCTTTCGCGATGACGACCGAAGTTTTATGTAAGAGAACGCTTGCAGGTATAGCGGAGGTCTTAGTTATTCGTGTTTTCTTTTGTGAGATGCGAGGTACTTTTCCTGTCTCCCAGAGAACTTCTTTTTGACAAGGTTCTTGACAATTGTAGTAAAAGTTGACTTTAAACTGCTCATATCAAGATCCATATTCAAAGTGCTCGACTGAATATTACATAGCAAACAAATTATCCGTATTTGTACAAAAATTCATGAGCCTTCAGTCTAAATTCCATTTTTTTGGCCCGAATCTGAAGCCACTTGGCCATGCTGGCTGCGCTCCTCCTGCTCTTATTTATGAGCTCTATCACATCCGTCACATCGGCCCCGACGCTCCCCCGCCAGCCCGCGGGACCCCGCGCTTTACAAGAGACTTCAATTTCACGGCATTGCACCCGTGACAACTCAATCGCAGCGCTCCCGTGGTCCCTCTTGTGGCTCCCGCAGCCCTCTGCTCCTGTGAACTTTTCTGTTTTAATTGCGTAATGGTAACCGCGGTGGTTATGCAGTCAGGACGAGAGAGCGGGGAACAGAGCTTTTTACGCTCTTACGTTAATTTTTTGAGGGTTTCAAGTGCAGTCTTCCCGCTGTCAACACAGGGAGCGCTTCGTGCAGTACTAACTTCAGTAATTGACTTGAAGTCCAGCCCTGAGTTGACCTCTTGCAAACTCCAGGATACAGAGCAAGTTTCGTTGCCTGTTGACGCTGATATGCAGTGCCTTAATTATTGTTCACGCTAAAATCCCATTTCCATTCAATCTTTGACTATTTTCAAGTATTCCCCTCAGCAGCTACTGTTTTCTGATGCGTTGTTTAAATGCCATGTAATTTCAAAGTTCTGAAATGAAGAGATTATCATTAGGCTTTGTACATGAGCACGGTTTGAAAATTAACCGTGCCTCCAGGTAATTTGCTCTGATCAGATACGTTTATCGTAAATTCCACTTGATATAATCATATCAAAACTACAGTAGTGATGATGATTAACTAAAATTTCAGTTGAGATAATGATTGATAAACTTTAATGGAGATGATGATTAGTTAAAACTCCAGTGGTGAGAGGTCATAATCAAGACTAGTGGAGATTATGCTCGATAAAAACTCCAGCGGAAATGATATTTAACTTATGTGAACCGATTCCCATGGTGTGGTCTAAAGCCCTGTAAATTCTGACAGCTTCGCATAAAAATGAGTTTTTTTTTCTGGTGTTGACTGGACGTAGTCGCTTAAAGTACTGTAATAAAAAAGTTTAAAAATAAAACAATAATTAGAGAGTAGAGTAACAGTGTTTATAGATAGTCATAAAATGATTTTATTACTATTTCTGACGTGAATAACATTAGCCTCGATCGAGCAAATGTTAACCTATTAAATGACAAAAACAAAGATGACAAAAACAAAGAAAGACGCTAGTGCTGGTTAATATTTAATCCAACGTACTAATCACAACTTCGCGCTCAACAATAGGTTAGTGAGCTACGAATCACAACTGAAAGTCTCAACATGACGTTCACACCCATTTTTCAGGTTGTAGTCTTAATATTGAAAAACCGCCTTGACCCAAACCTTGTGTGTGACTGATTTCGGAATAAGCGATTTTTCTTTTTTCTTTTCTTTCTCCCAAAATCTCTGGCACTTCATGCTAATTGAAGTCATATCGCAAAGACGAAATGTCCAATTAGTGAGTTCTGCGAGGCTGTGACCAGCTTGAAATATTTTTAGTGTATGAACATTTTTGCGTAGAGTTCATGACTTTAAAGCTTTGAAGCGCTCGCATGTAAGTACTATCCCAGTAGAAAAATTTACCCAAAAATTACATCGATGTATATTTTAAGACATTCGTTTATATGAAACCGTGGGTGGGCTTGAACACAAGTAATGGCCGTGTGTTCTCGGGCTCTCGAACTGCGTTCTATTATTTTGACATGAGGGCCTCGGAAGCCTAAGGCCTAAGGTGCGGCCAGTTTGTCATCGTAAGCCGTTCGTTGATCAGGGATAATCCGTCGCTCAGGTCTGAGCCGACTTCATCACCGACGCTGGAGCCGATTGCTGCTCATCAAGTCTTCCTGCTTTCTTCTCATTTATCCTTCTTCTTCTTGCGTCTAAGAACTTGGCAACCAAATCAGAAGAAGAGGTATGGATGGATAACGATGCACACACAGTATGCAGAGTGTAAATGATGATTTACACGCCCTCACGAAGCAAGATTTTGAGTGTGCATGAGCTTCGCTAAATGTAATGATGATGTCTAAACGGTACTGAAACAAATGGATAACTTTTGCGTTATTATTTTGTCAAGTATCATTAACATAAGAGCTGAAACAGCAGACAACTGCCCCTAAAACCAGCGTTGGCAATACGGGATCATTTTGCATCACATTTTCCTAATTGTGTCCCTTATATCATATTCTGGGGACGGCTTGCACCTCAAGCATTTCAAGAAGAGCTATTGGGGGCCAAAGACATTGAGCTCACCCAATCATATTTTTATTGCACTAGAAAAGTAATGAATGAGCTTGTATTTCTGAGAGGATCTCAGTAGAATTTTATGAATCATTTTAAATTCCAATAAATTCTCCTTCAAACTTGCATTAAAAGAACGTCTGACATCCGTGTTCAAAGTTGAAAGCATTTGAGAAGCTGAAATCAATTTAGTAGTAAATAGTTACAGATAATTTGAATATTTGACTAGAATTTTGAGTTATCAAATGTGAACATAAAATCTTTTAGAATATATCGTGGTTCAATCGTCAACGAGAGATTACTTACTAGAGACTACTAGAAATATTAGACCAAAACACATAATTGTACACCCGCAAGATCGAGGGACAAATTACAGCGAAAAGAGCTACACACGCAGCATGTACACATGTATTCTCTAGGAAACAGCTAGCGGTGCAAAAACTCGCAATAGGTAGATTGGAATCAAGCTTCAATTAGACGAAGATGGTGCCAGCAGCAGCAATAACAATAGCAGTTTATTTGATGTCAGCTGCAGCAATAACCATATCGCCCCAATTTATGCCACTACCAGCAGCAACAAAAAACCAGGCGCCAGCAGAAGCAGCAACAACAAACCAGGCGCCAGTACCAGCAGCAACACACCAGGCGCCAGCAGCAACAACAACATACTTGGCTTCAGCAGCAGCAACAACAACACACTTAACGCCAGCAACTGCAGTCACAACACACTTGGCACCAGCAGTGGTAGCCAAAACACACTTGGCACCAGCAGCGGCAGCCACAACACACTTGGCGCCAGTAACAACAACACACTTGGCGCCAGCAACAACAACACACTTGGCGCCAGCAGCGGCAACCACAGCACACTTGGCGTCAGCAGCAGCCACAACACACTTGGCGCCAGTAACAACAACACACTTGGCGCCAGCAGCGGCAACCACAGCACACTTGGCGTCAGCAGCAGCAACACACTTGGCGTCAGCAACATCAACACACTTGGCGCCAGCAGCAACAACACACTTGGCGCCAGCAGCGGCAACAACAGCACACTTGGCGCCAGCAGCAACAACACACTTGGCACAGCAGCAACAACACACTTGGCGCCAGCAACCACAGCACACTTGGCGCCAGCAGCAACACACTTTGCGCTAGCAGCAACACACTTGGGGCCAGCAACAACAACACACTTGGTGCCAGCAACAACAACACGCTTGGCGCCAGAAACAACACACTTGGCGCCAGCAACAACAACACACTTGGCGCCAGCAACAACACACTTGGCGCCAACAACAACAACACACTTGGCGCCAGCAGCCGCTATCGATCCCTCCGTTCAGAGACTTGGCCACACGCCCAACTGAAGCTGATCTCATCGTCCTCAAGTCACTGCAGGCTTTCGTGCTGCAAGGGCGTGGTAAATCAGACGTGGTAAATAAGGCGTGGTAAATAAAGCGAGGTAAATAAGGCGTGGTAAATAAGGCGAGGTAAATAAGGCGTGGTAAACAAGGCGTGGTAAATAAAGCGAGGTAAATAAGGCGTGGTAAATAAGGCGTGGTAAATAAGGCGAGGTAAATAAGGCGTGGTAAATAAGGCGTGGTGAATAAGGCGTGGTAAATAATTTGTGGTAAATAAGGCGTGGTAAATAAGGCGTAGTAAATAAGATGCGGTAAATAAGACGCAGTAAATAAGGCGTTGTAAATAAGGCGAGATAAATAAGGCGAGGTAAATAAGGAGTGGTAAATAAGGAGTGGTAAATAAGGAGTGGTAAATAAGGAGTGGTAAATAAATGGCATATGAAATAGGTTGTGATAACTGGGGCGTGTAAAATAGAAGCGAATGACAAATGTAGTGTGATGAATGAGGCGTCGTAAGTCGGTGTGATGAGAAATGTGGTATGATAAATCAAGCGATGTAAATAGGGCATGATAAATTGAACGTGGGAAATTGTGCGTGAAAAATAGGGCATTGTGAATAGGAAATGTAAAGTTTTGAAGCGCAGGACGAGTTAAAAAGGGTTAAGTTAATTCTACATGAGGAATAGGACACGCAAAATGAAATGGTGCTTGATAAATCAGGCATGATGCATACATGTAATGGGTTTCAAAACTGAGGGAGAGGTAGGGAAGTCCGGGGTTGCTGTTCATCTTTCAGGTTGAAGAAAGGAAAATAGTAGAGCGAACAAAGAATGCATCAAAACATGCTGATATGTTATGTAAACACCTTTTGAAGAGTGTGATCGCAAAAACTTGTCCGATATTCATGTAGTACATGTTTTCAAGATTCCACGCCTGCTTCAGGAGGTCTTTAGTTTGTATTTTTCGCAGTGCAGGCCGTTTCGTAATCTATGCTGTGTGTTACGAGTATTTGTGGCATTGGTGCCGTTTGAGTACAAACAAGATTTCATATTTCTTTCTGACGACGTGATCCCAAAACACTGCCATCAAGTACAGGGCCTCAGGAATAACAACATCAATTCCTTGGAATCGCGTCGTCAGTTTCAAGATCTCGATCCAATTAAAAATTTCCAGAATCGATTGACGTTGCGAGTTTTTGCAAGAGATATGAAATGTCATCGAACGGAAGGTTCATGAAGATTAGATAACAATTCTAGCAAGGCTATTCATGACACTCTTTGAAAACTACGTAAGCAAATTGAGGCTGTTTTGCAAGATACAGGCTTTGTTACTCTTTCTTCGTTACCCGTGTGAAATACTTTTGCATTGAGTGATTTAAAAATGGTGTTAATCAAATCTGTTTAGAAACAGTAGTTTTTAATCTCTATCTCTCTACATATATAGACAGAGAAAATTTGATGAAATGCACGAAACCAATTTTATACGAAACCGACGTATACTACTTGAAGAACGGTGACAAAATCAATACACCGAAGAGTTAGGCTGCTACACACTGTTTCGAGCACTGGCTCGAAGATTATTCAGAGCTGGGCAGCTAGGAGAAAGCTCGTATCAACTGTGTGGCGTGTGTGATACGTGTGGATTTAAAGAGAAGTCTATGACCTATTTATTAGCTCATTCCGTCATTTCAGTATTAGGGAATGGATCCGATCATATTTTTGAAATATACCATATCTATGTTTCACACGGTTTCTAAGAACATTTAAAAATTTTGTTTATGAATTGTTAGATTCTGATTTCGATATAGAGCACCATAATTCCCAGATTTTAAAATCACAAACACACTAATTCACAATAATTGTGTGACACCACAAATAACGATTCATAAAATCAGGCTCATCCCTGTTTCACGAATGTCTCAAATCAAACAAGGTTTGTCATTAGGTCGTGAGAAACATTTGCGCTGCGTAAATTAGGATGTTCTGTTGCACTCAAGAGATGGTTAAAATAGTGGTCAGATTAATGAGCTCTCAAGTGTCAACGAATGCCTTGTAACCGAGATTAAAATTTAGGAATGTCGTCAGTGATTGTTGACCGGTGTTTTATGTGATACATTTTGAATAATTTAATTCGGAATATAAATTTCATGATTTCGAATCACCACTTGGTTATTGAACAGCTTGACTTGGATCCCAGGCTGCTACCAGCCCTCGACGGGGGCTTCATGCCATGATTTGGTTGCGACTGTAAAGTCGGTACAAAAAATTGTGCCAAATCGTTGTGAAAATTGTCTGAAGTAGACACAAAAATTCTGTGAAGTCGATACAAAAATTCAGTGAAGTCCATACAAAAATTCTTTGAAGTGAAGTAAGTGAAGCAAGGTCATTCACGTAGGTAACTTTCATTTTTCAATTACAGCGAAATTCAATGAAAGTCTCAAGAATAATCTGGATGACACTCTCGTTTACATTTATCACACGTCACTTGAGACTAATTGGCTCTCTTTTTTATTAAATGGGGAACAAGCAGCACCGGGCCTCGGCTCAGGTACGCCAGAAGAGGCCGGTCTTGAGACCGTGCGCCGACTGCCGCT
>VOMN01053987.1:0-22823 GCA_014899125.1 Orchestia grillus
AGGTTTTACAGTTATGTAAAATTAGGCAAAAGGTCAAAATGGTCTAATCCGAATAGTATGTGCTCTGATAAGTAAATCATGCAAGCATCTGGGAACTCAAAGCTTATATTCTACGTCGTAAAGGATATCCATGTTATACAGCTACAATCTTGAAAAAAGAACGAAAATGGATTCGAACCTATCATTTTTTATGTAAGATTTTGATATTTCACTGTAGATTATCCCAGTGACAGATATTACAGAAATAATTTATTATCTAAATATTGCGAGCACAGCCGCCTATTCCACGCGTTGAAGGTGACACACTGAGCATCCCGTCTCTGCCTCGTGCACTAAGTATCGGTCTCCTGAGTTAAAAGAGTACCGTAATGTCTCTTCAAATGATACGCAAGGTGCCCTTCGAGAAAAATGTATAAATTTCTTATGAAAATATTATAATTTGCTGATATTAATTATGACTGAACTGCTCTTTATAGGCTTTTCAAAGGAAGAAATTTCAGTCAATTTGTAATTACCAGAATTTGCAATAAGACTACAAAATTCAACTGTTAATTTTTCTTCGAAATGCTTCATTTTGATACAGCTACGACTGTGTGTTACCTCGAGCATTATATATTCCTCCTAAGTCGCGCTAGTCATTAGACTATTTCTTAAAAACGACACATAGGCATCTAGAAAATTCCCTGTTTAATAGATATGATGTTTGATACAGATATGAAGTATGATCGTCTTTCTTTACATTGTGATAAATTTTGTACTTCACGAACCTCAAGAACGAATTATACCATAGCACGCTCATAATGGGTGCTGTACTCACAGAACATGGCATGCTCGTTTGAAAAAAAATGCATTTGTATTTTGATATACAGTTCTCTTTTGTTTAAATAGTACTTTCTACAGTTCAGACAACGAACACTAAAGAAGGTTAATGACTGCATGCAACCAACTGCGCCTCCAACTAGACAACCCGCGACGATTCCAGCTTACATTTTCTTTCGTAGTTGTGCTGCACCGGAGGCCCTCTGATGACTTGCTCTCGTATTTCTGCAAGAAAATTAGCATCATTGGCTATGCAATCTAGAGAGCTTGAAATATCGAGATACTAAAATGGAAACGGTTGATAAAATTGAACTTAAAGCCTATGGACTCGAGAATGATGCAGCTTTAGGGATCAGACAACTGCGCAAATGAACACTTCACTCGGTTTACTAAACATCTTGTTAAGCACCTAAAGTACATACAGTAAATACTTAGTTGGTTGTGAAACAGACTCAGCATTGTTAAGACAATTATCGTAATTTCAATACCATGTTGTATAAACTTTACTGTGCTTCTAATTAATTGCGAATTAAATTCTGAATCGGAAACATTTTACCAGGAATTACGCAGCTCCAGTCTCGGACACAGGCGGCCTGCGCGTAAATTGGATGGGGATTGAAAGTCGGCTATAAAATCAAGTCGCATTCACCCAACGGTTCACATATTCCTGAATACTCTTGACATCCCTTACTGATGCTAATAAAATTACAATAAGCTACTGATGAGGGAAACGATAAACTATTTCATTTCAAGTCAAGTTGAATTGTTTCAATTAACCCCTCAACGTATTACCCCGAGAACATCACCGCGGTAGAATCACACGGGCTGTGTAACTCACCGTGACCGTGTGAATGCACCAACCAAGCCCACGAGATATCTCGCGATAGGTTGTAAAGGGGTTAAGTAGCATAACAGTGAAATTAGTGAATATGCAAACACTTCCTATAGAAATTGAAGAAAATATTCAAAACAACATGGCGTACGTGGAAACATGAACTCAAGTACTATTATTTTTCAGCCCTGCAGTGTCTGAAGGATTGTAGTACAAAATTTCATGATATCGTACTTAAAACGACTGCTATGAAGCAGTCGAATTGCTTTGCTTCGAATGAAGCAAATCGAATATCTTCAATTGCATTGTAAGGACATGAACTGCCATTCTCTGCCTGACCCTGAAGAGCACAAAGCAGCGACCTCACCGTACAGAGCGATGGTGGCCTCTGCCCTGCCGAGACGGTTCTCCACAATGCAGCTGTAGAGCCCGAAGTCGGCGGGCGCCACCTCCAGGATGGACAGGGTGAGGCGCTGGCGACTGGCTTGTCCAGGGGCATCTCCATTCAACGATTCGATGTTGATGGAGTATTTTGCCCCATCTGCGCCGTTCGAATGATCATAGAAGGTTAGCGATTATACTGAGGGGCAAAAACCGGATTTACGGCTCCTTTTTTATTTAGTCTTCTAATAAGCATTTCATGGGCTTACCCATAATTACTTAAAAGATAAATTTTTGACAATCTATCATTAGGTATTTTTTATGCAGCAAAGTTTTACTGACAGAAAAAATCTTTAATAATGATGGTAACAGTTCACATAAAACTGAAGATTTTATTATATTATTTCAAGTTTGCCCAGTACCATGCTGGAGAGACCGGTTGCCACTGGTCCAACTGATGGCGGGCAGGGGGTGGGCGTCGGCCGTACACTCCAGAGTCGCGTCCTCACCGAGGTGCCCTCCAACCATCTCCCGCTCCAGCCACAACATCGGAGCATCTACAAGGTCGCACCATGTGCGCGTACGACTTACAAAAGTCGCACCGTGTGCGTGTACGACTTATAAAAGTCACACCATGTGCGCGTACAATGACTTACAAAAGTCGCACCATGTGCGCGTACAACGACTTCCAAAAGTCACACCATGAGCACGTACGACTTACATTCCTTACATTCCTTAACATCTATGGGATGCGATGTGCGTCGCTTCTGAAGAAGTGAGGGCATTGTCCAAACTTATGATAGTGTAAGCGTAAGTGGAAAGCTAACATTCGAATATTGTAATGACTGAGCTTATGAATAAGCTCCTTACTTTAAAACTGCGGTGCTTAACCTTGGTTTTTTCAAACTTCGGTGGTTCGATCGATGAGTCAGCCTCAGGGGCTCGGCTGAGGTCATATTACTCATAAATTTTTCGTATTTATATAATAAATACCTATATTCTGAATGGTTCCTAAAAATTCCTAAGGGCTCGGGAAAAACACTTTTATAACTGGTGGGCTGTAGGACTCCCAACCAAGTTGCGAAACTGCTTCGGAATGCTTGGAGACTCGTTACCTGAGTTACGGGTCCATGCTGAGCTTTTTGATTACTACAGTCTTACAAACCCCATATTTGAGCAATTCCTGGCTTAACAAACCGTTTTAGTTATGCCAACATAAAGCTGACAAAAATGGGCAACAGAGTTATTTAGAGTAACTATCTCTGGTGGGTTAAATACACGAGTTATTCAGCCATTTTATGGAGACCTCCATGCAAGATGACGTGTACATATGCACTGAACTTTTCCCAATTCCCAGTTGCAGTTCTCTTCAAAGTTAACTCATCACGTACTAGCAGCGTAGTAAAAATTATGCAGTCTAAAATTTCTCACTCTCCAGCTTAATTTTTACAAATTAACGATAAATTTCGATCGAATTAAGCCATTAATGTTCGTCATGGACGTTTTATCTTATCGGAGCAAAAAATTATGCTCCTAGCGTGCGACGAGTTTCAGTAAAATTTACAGTTTAAACATTGCCATGAGACTCCCTTTCCTTTGTTATGTGCGATAACATTATCATACACGCGTACAGTTCACTTGGAGTTGGGTAGTCCGTTCCACAGGCTGGGTGACCCCGTTGTCGATGGAGCATCTGTACGGTCCCGACTGACCGCGTCCAACAAAAGCCAATTCCAGGTGGTCGTCCTCCACAGACCAAACTGGAACACAATTCCGTCGCTGCTTAGCGACAAGATGGAATAGTTAAAAGGAGCTCTGAAGTTAAGATGCAAGTTTAATGTTTTGCATGTTTGCAAAGAGTCACAGCGGAATTGTTTTTCACAAAGATCACTCACTTTGCTCTGATCACCGTCAAAGAAAAGGTTTCATATAATACATTTTAAGAGATAAATTTCTGTTATCTAGAGATTGTTCTTGAAAAGGACTTACTAATTGGTCGTAAAGGATCTTGGATGATTGAATACATTCACAGTAATAATTTATTTAATCAAAGGACAACGAGAAGAATAACGTGGAGAATTACAGACTGCCCCCTCAGTCAATGCTCATCAATCGAACACGGACATTGCTACTTACGTACAGTCTAATAAAATATTTGAAACGATACCTAAAAACAAGAAAGTATGATTCTTCTTCATCAAACATTCATGTTCAATTCTGTGTTAGGAGAGGATTACACAGAAGACAAGACTAACTTTCTGTCTGCTCCTAATCAGCGCCTCGAGTGAGATCATATCACGGCTCACTGTGAGCATAATGGGCTAAAACTCCGAAAGAAAGAGCAGTTATACTGAGATGTAAATTTCTTAAAATTAAAGTTGGACCATCAGCCGCCGCAGACCTGGTCCGCCACGGGATGCTGGCAGGATGGGCATGAGGTCTGAGCGGGTCCAGGTGACGAGCGCTGGGGGGTGGGACCGCACCTCGCAGTCCAGGGTGACAGAGGTCCCTGCAATGATGGAGTCTGTGGTACGGGACTCCAGGTCTGGGCGTAGCTAATTTTTATTAGTATTTATCACATTCTAGGCTTCTCTCGTTTGTTAAGTATTTTGATAGATGTTAGGCTACTTTAGTGATTTAAGTATTTTGCCAGCCTCTGGGCTGCTTTAGTTTTTCTTACATTGTATTAGTCAACTCGAAACTGACCGCTTCAACTTGAAAGCATTGTGAAAATCATTGATACATAAGGTAATTTTTTTTTTCGTAGTAAAGCAGTTGCTTCCAAGCACAGAATTTGGCGTCATTCCCTTACGTTAAATAATACTGTGCGTGCATGGGTGGTGGATGTGAAACGATAGGACCTTGTTTAACTTGCAAATCTTAAAGTTGAAAGTGAACGGAGAAGAGGTGAATTTGCCAGCAGCTCCTGTGCGGCAGTTCTGAGCCCTGAGGCTTGTCAAATCAAACTAGGCCTTCACATTGTCCCGAAAGGAAAACCAACATCAGAGAGATACACATATTGTACAGAAACGGGTGCAGTAAAGGAAGAAAAATATCTTCAAGTTATTATTGTCTTGAAAACAATAGCTTTACGAAATTGTTTCTTGCGAAGTATAGACACGAAATCGAACACCTGATTAACGAAAGAAAGTTGTGTACCTCATACAAGAGAGAAAAGAACCCTCCATAGGTTTCCGAAGTTTATTCCTTCGGAAAGTATGGACCAATATAGCCATTATTTTACAACACTTCTATTGCAAAGCGCAATCAAAAGGTGTTAAAATCTATAGTAACTAAATAGCTTAAGTTACAACATTATTTTAAAGTATTTTTTTGAACAATAGATTTTGAAAATAATATGCTACACATGCAAAAATTATGAATTAATGGATTTATTGAAAAGTTAAGGTAACGATCGAGCATAATGATCCCTAGAAATACCGTTCGATTGCACCAATCGGTTGCGTTCCACCTATGGTTACTTATAAAGAATTTTCTGCTTTCTACGTCGTATTTTATAACTAACGAAAAGAAATTTTTGCCAATCTTAATTTAGACTGAAATAAATTTATGTTTTAATGGGAAAACTTTTAGACTCAATGAAATTTAGACTTTATGAGCGACAAAAAATAACATAAAATTTAATGATGCCCTTTCTTATGCCTTAAAAGCTGCAGGCTATGAGGCATGCGGACGGCTGTACCTTCCATCGCTTCGACGACTGGTCCCGACCATTTGACGATTGTCGGTTGCACTGCACACAAATAAAAATAAGCAATGTCTTGCATTTACACAAGAAATAAATAAGTTAAGTAGTCCTCGTCTCACGCGAGAGGAACTTAAAATTGAAAAGAATTCGCTTAGTAAAAGCTACTCAGCGAAATGCGTACTTTCTCCCCGTGTAGAAATCAGTTGACATTGTAAGCGAAAAAACTCAATAATTTTATTTCCTAAATATTTTGTTTACGTCGAAGAATGCACACAATTCGAGAATTAAACTCAGGGTACATGAAATATGCACCTTGAGTGCATATTTCACTCAAGCTTGCGAAGGTCATTTTGAGGCGAGTCATTTTGAATTGCCGCATTCAATGGTAAATAGATGAATTCTTTATTCCATATAAATTTATCCCACATTATACAAAACTTAGAATCGCCAAGATGGAGGACGTGGGCTTAAAGTATTTTTACGACGAGGATTTAGAAAGCAATGCTCTGTATTTTCTTACGCAACTTTATTGTTTTCAAACATTTAAGCAAAGAAATGCAGGTTTTAGTAAAATTTTATACAGTCTAAGTTCACTAAAATTCTTACCATTACAATTGCTTAGATTGCAAATCGGGCTTTAAATATTGCTTTCTACTCACTTTTGACAGGTGTATTAATTGAAATGTTATCCGTTATGTTTCAATTGATAATACATAGGATGTCTACTGAAAAAGTAGCCGATTTAAAACGCTGTGATTCGTAAAATATTTTTGGTAGATGGCTGAAACGAGTTTTATTGAAAAGAACGAGATCTAAAATTCTGTTTTACATTGTGTTAGACTTTTGACATGACCACTACCGGACTCTTTACATTTATCAACACAAACAACCAAGTATGCTAAAACATTCTGCAAAACATTGACATCGAAGGACGCAGTGATTTCTCGAACCTCACTTATGAACTGTGCCTTGAACACTTTACTTAGCGTCACTGGCTTGAACTGTTCTTTTATGTAATCGTACTCTATATACTGATGAAAATTGACGAATTGTTTCGATTACGGACCCGTGTTAATCAAGTCTTCCATAAGAAATTTTCTCCGTTCGACGGTTAGCTGTGGCATTTTTCTTGGGACTAATAAGCAATGAATGAAACTGAAGGCCTGCAGATGTGCCTATACATTCGTTATATTCCTGCGTGTAATAACAAATGAAATTTTAAATCCTGTTCATTGTAATAAAATCAATTTAAGCCTTCGAACAATAATACTTCATGAATTACGGCGTTTTTAAATCGGCTTCTTTTTAGCGAACACCCATATTTTAGACGTGCTATACTTCGAGCATCTCGTTCCAGGCCACACATGTGTGCCGCCTGTTCAGGACTGTCATGTTTGATCTTTATTGCCCAAAAGAAGCAATATCCCCGAGGTATCGAACCCAAGACATTTCGACAAAGAGGCACGAACGCTATCCCTTGTTCGAACGAGCTACAATTCCAGGACTCATCAGCAGTCATGCAGCATTGACAATTTTAGCATAAAACTGGCCGGAAAGCTCACCGAGCACTTGCAAGAAGGCCCTGGCTGAGATCATGGGGTCTGTGTTGACCTGACACATGTACCAGCCGCGGTCCCCCGCGGTCACAGGGTCCAGGGTGAGGGCCGACCTTTCGTGATCGGTCACGAGGGAGAGGCGGGGGCTCTGCGTGTACACCAGACTGCCCACCGTCAGGATGCTCTGCGAGTCCTCGTGCACCCACGCCACCTGGACCACCGCATGAAAACATGATCGTGCAGCTCACTCTATCGTCAATTTTAGGCTAGAGTGCTGTAAATAGGTTTCAGTCTTTTGTTGATGTTTTGACGACCGACATGTGTCTAATCAATGCTTACCATTACGTCGGCAAGGCATACCAATCCTGCCGGCAGAACTGAGTAGGGGACAGGGCCTCGTGTGCATTTTTTAGCGTGTTGTTCCTAAAGTTGAAACAAAGCAGCGACCTGTGTAAAATATTCCAAACAATTTTCCAGCTTTAATTCACACGTTCAGGTTACACAGCGCCCACAGAAATGGTTATCATTTCATCATCAGTTTGCCTACGTTTGTGCGTTTGTCTCGACTTCAACGATAATTGTGGCACACCTTTAATTGGATTGATGAAATTTCGAAAATATTTCTCAAAACTCTGGCGTAGACAAACAGACTTTAATGCGAACAAAAGTACAGGTGTACGTGTTGAGACGATGAAGTTACTGGTGCATTTCAGTGATTTTATAACATCTCAATTAATTTATAGAACCAGTGACACGACTTTTCCTCTGTTGGGGTTACTTTTGTTAGTTAAGCTGCAGCGCGGCACCCGCCCTCGCATGCTGCTGCTCAAAGCTTCACGCTCTCCTCGCACTTCTGCAACGCACCAAGTAGACTGAGGCGCTAGTTAGAATGATTTTTTGCACTACGAATTTTTCTGAAAATTAGCCATTTGAAAAGTCATTAAAGATAATTAATGTATCGTTTTATTTGCAACGCAATTGTTGTGAACTCAACGAACAAGGTTTTCTGCAGATTTTTTTCATGATTGGTGCAGTTAAATGACCTGATTAAAACAGAGTTTGAACTTATTCCAAGAAAAATCAGAGCCTTTATTTCATTCATGTTTGATCGATGCTGCTGCTGAAGCTTCAAACTCGCGAAGCTGTACGAGATGAGAGGTAAGCACTAAATCCTATTCGGTGACCGTCTGTAAAGGTACCCACGTGTTCAATAAGATGTTGTTACGCACGGTTACATCGGAAAATACTTAAAGATGTTTGAATAAGTCCAGTGCACGGCCTAATCAATCACACTCATGAGTAGATAGATCCACTTAAAGAGCAGAATTCAGCACTGCGTACCCAATTCATTTTCGAACTCTTACATGATTGGGAGCAGATTTGCTCGGTTGCGTCGGTGCAGTGAAACAACTCATTAAATACAGAAATGCATTCAATGACAAGAGTCTGAGGTACCGACCTTGTACTGAGTCGGATGCACCGACCTTGTACGGAGTCTGANTCTACTGAGTCTGACGTACCGAGTTTGTACGGAGTCTGACGTACCGACTTTGTAATACAGGAATGCATTGAATTTCCAATATTACGTCATCAATATCATGACTGATGTAAGCTATATGAAAGGCAGTGCCTATGCTACGCACATCTGTGTTGCGTTTTCCAATAGTACTGTTGCACAAACACACTATTTCTGCTATTACCTGAATGTACTTCTTCCATTGTTACCTATGCGCCCTTGTACCGAGTACGAGGGACTGACCCTGTACCGAGTCCGAAATACTGACCATGTACCGAGTCCGAAGTACCGGCCCTGTACCGAGTCCGAAGTACCGACCTTGTGTCCATGTAAAGCAGTCACCCCGCACAGAAGGGTCGCCTCGTCCCCCTCTCCCACCGTCAGGTTGTGTGGGGGGTGTGAGAAGCTGGGGGTCGGTGGGAGGGGCCCCTCAGTAGCGCCATCTGTACACACCCGCACGTGTCAGAGGAGATGTCCGGTGTGTTCCTCGCGAAAAGGGGCAGTTCTCTACCCATAGAGCACATGATTCAAGCGGTATTTGGCTTGTGTCCAAAGCAATGTTTAGTCTCAGGTATAGGAAGTAGGGTTCTTGAGTCAACTGGAAATATTTTATACACGTAAAACTAAAACCTTGAGAACTAATTAAATTGTGCTGGAAAAAAGTATAACGTATTTCAAGTTTACTTGTTACCGCATAGAAGGATATTTATCTTACGATAGCAAAAGTTTCTTCACAATATAAAATGAAAATATTATAAAGCGTCTCGAGGTCTAGTGTCCTCATTCAATCAAAAGGCAGATTTCATGTGCGGGAGGTCTGAGGAACCTCTCCGGTATTGTAATACCGGAGACCCCACCCTTATCGTCTGAGAGCATCTTGAAAAATTAATTCTTACTTGTAATTTTCATCTAATTTCTAGGAGATTGCATTTTAAATGGGTGAAAATAATTTCACCAAAATCGATACCGTAACCGGCTGCTAAAAGTGTAAGTCCTGCCATAGTTATCAGTATCGTATTAGTTCTGCTCAATATTCACTTTACCTTCATTTATCAGCGCTATTTCATATCTGATTTTGATATTTGATATCGAAACACTACTACTACCTGCCATTTTAAGAAATAATTTTTACTGAAAATTCGAGATTACTTTTAACAAGAGACTTATTGACGGGAGATATCTGTTTTCAAGTCAAAATCAACGTAATTTCGACTTTCTAGGCCCTTCTTTACTTTATATTGACAAAAAGATATGACGGGACCGTTCGTGTGCAAATTCATTCCGCGGAGAACAGAAGTTAATCTGCTGGGGTGGCAGAAAACTTTGGAGAGTCGCTATGCGTAGGCAAAGCAGAGAAAAAGTTCATCGATCGTTTAGAGGAAGGAGGCAAGTCGGAGTCTTCATCTTCGGGTTCGTTTTCTAGCTGATACGGAACGAAGACTTGTTGCGTCCACGGGTATCCGTTCCCTGAGTCAATAAAAATATCATGTATCGATCAATAAGATATCCCTATTGCTGGGTTTATTCTGCTACTGTCCTTAGCATTCTTCAACATACTAATTGAGGTATATTGAATTTTCTACACATTTCATATTATTTGCAGATACGTCTAATACAAGTATAAAACTCGTAGCTTGAACATCGAATATGTATTACGGACTTTGATGAAACTGTCGGTTTCAAGAAATAAAATTTTCAAAAAAATAGAACAAATTAAACACATTTTGTCGAGAGACTAAGACTGAAAATGCCCTGCGTCCGTTCCCCGTTCAAGAGTTCGAGACCATTTGTTCTTAAGCATTCACAAAAATTTATGAGCTTATCTATAAGCACGAATGCAAGCAACAGATCAGTCGTTAGAGCAAATGTGTGCTGCTGGCCCAACGTTTGTGTTAGCGACAAATAAATGTGTCACAACGCTCTCGACCAAGGCACTACTGCCACTTCCTGGGTGTTTTGGTCCTTTTCATGATCTCAAGTTTGACCTGCCTGCAAACTTTCGAATACTCAGTGTTCGCGAAAAACGCTGCCCTTACGATGCTCTAAATCAACAATTGTTCTCAAAAATTATAGTAGAAAGTTAATTTCATCCTCATAATAACGGAACAAGTTTTTTATCAAGGGCTTAACCTTTACTTTTGATGAGTTAATGAAAATGTTTTTTTTTTGTTGCACGTCTATGTTAACCATAGCATTGCTCTCAAAGGACGGTACTCAGAACAATTTTGACACACGCAAACAAAATCCATAGATTTGAATGCGCAGGCTGTCTTCATTCATACGAGTCCTCCGACAAAGACCTGAAATCCAATATCGACGGAAAAAAGGAGATCCAGCATGACAATCAAAGCAGCTCAAGAAATGCTTTCAATCTCTAAGCCAAAAGAAGTTCATAAATGTCTTCTATGACATTCATACGAGCGAGAGGATCGTAAGATATTGGCAGAGCTAGACGTACGTTAAGACGAGTTCAGGTGCTCTCAGTGGCTTCAAAATTAGTTTTGGTTCTTTGAAATTTGTTTCATTGATTCGGTATCTTTTGAAACAAGTAATAGTATAGCAACTAGACTGCTAGAGTAACAAATAGATTAAAATATATATGTGAATGAGAATTAGCTGAAACAATTAACATTTTCTGGTGGTTAAATAAATTTCGTAAGCAGTTAACCTCTCGTTTGAGTCATTTTCAAGTTATTTACATTCGCTTACAAAAAACAAAATGTTCACATGAAAACTGTACAACGACACATGGTGGGTAAAGTTAATATTTTTCGAGACTCGAAACTAACAGAGTTGTTCTATTGCACCACTTCCTCACGTAGCACAGAAGTCATACAGCAATTGGAAGAAAGAATTGATTGGAAGTTTTTTTGTGACGGTGAATAGTACAAATTATAAACTCTGGTGTACAGGCAGATATGCGCACAAACAGGCAGATATGCGCACATTCATGCTTCGCGGATATGCGAAGGGACAGCATGCGCACAAACCGGCGGCACTCCAGTGTGACCAGGGCATAGAGGCCCAAACAACTTCAAGATATTCAAGATATTCAAGGCAGGGCGAGTCCTGCTGGGTGAGGAAGGTGAACGCTGACACTACGCTAGCTAATGGATTCTGATCGTGGAAATTAGAAGACCAGTGTCAGTAGGCTAGGGTTTAATTTTTTTGGATCTATCTTATCATCAGAGTACCCACAGTCCACAACTTAAGTTCATATGATATATTACTAAGATTATATTAAAGTAAAGGAAAATTGAAAATTAATTGACCTACGACAGAAGAAAAGTTCCAGCATTAATTGTTTTATTTTTTCGCTAAAAAGATACAAAGAACCATGGTTTAATACAGGAACAAAACGAAGTTGATATTTTATTAAACTGAGTTGTCGGTCCATCTATAGTTATTCTATACAATTGACGGGTTGCAATTGTAAGTTAAACTTGCGGTTGTAATACCGTATACTTATGCATGAAAGTCCACGATTGACGTTCACTTGCACGCAGCGTGTCAGTCATGTCGTGACATGACTTAAAAAGTGTGTCACAATGTATATATGACTGTTGACGGGTAGACTTTATGACAAGCTCATGACACACGAAAGGAAGTGCTCAGAAAACGCATCGTATTTTCTCTCAGTGTGGGACGAGCAAGGGAGGCAAGTAGAGATTCATCATGTACAATCTTTCAATGCTCAAAAAAAAAGTCACAGGAACATTTCTTGCATTTTCATGGCATTTAGTTAACTGTCAAAAGAAATTTATTTACTTTTTTAAAATAGTTGCCTTCTTTGTTAAAATTGGTAGAGCATACGTGACTGATATTTTTACACGATGCACTCGTGCTTCAGGCGAAACAATTCGCTCTATGGAGTTGCCCTGTGCGAAGAAGATTCCTCGGGAATTAGAAACTGTTCATTAAAAATTATTGATACTTTATTAGAAGTTAAATTATTAATTAGTCTACAACGTCAAGATAGCCTATGTAAACAAAATAATTTTCCAAAAACACTGTAACATGCTCATGAAAGTAATCATAACAGACGCCATTAAAAAACAGTTAAAGGGCCATGAGTACAAGTAGGATGGGCCTGGGCTACAATAAAGTGTGGGGAGAGCTTGTAGGGAGATTTCTGAAAGCAGAAGTTTAACCCTTTCCCCACATTTTTTATTTAGGCCGTCGCTCTGGAGTTCTAACAATTTTTTATCTCAAAGTGAGACTAAAATTTGATGGAAATAAATATTTCTGACGATGCATACAATTAAAACTACCAGAGAGTTCCCGCCAATGAGTATTGCCCAAAAACAGTTTGAATTTTTTCTCGTCAATATTTTATTACCAGTATTTTCATTTCTTTATTAATATATAGTGTAAAAGTTAATTTCGTCATAAATCATTACTGGTTGGCCAAAGATGCAGCTGTTAGTCGAGGGCAAAGAGCCTAATTTCTTTTCCTGAAATCAGGGATGTAGGCCCTTTCTGCTGCATTGATTCTATGTGAAGTTAAGGGAAATGGAGCCGTCACTGGAGGAAGAAATACCTGTAAAGGAACAAGTAGGGGTGGCCTCCGACAAGAAATGAGAACCGTTCTAGGACGCGAAAGGAGCAAAAGAAAGGACAACGGTTGTAGCATATTCATTCATGCGAGGCACAGTGTACAATTGTTCAAAGCTAATATGTGAAACTAGGAAGGTCTTATTTATCTTTATTATCAATTGGCCGCTTCAAATGTGTAGATATAACATCATTAATAGAAAAAATATGAAAATGTTGGGAAATTTGATAAAGTAAATATAAACGCGTTCCTCATCAGCTTGCCATTCTTTAATGCCGACGAAACGAGTAAATTACATGTGACGTTCATAGGAGGACGAAGTCGACTAGAAGACTTATCCTGGGCGCTAGTGAGGAGGAGATTATCGTTCAAAAGTAGTGCAACTCAATATCGGAAATACATAATTAAAGAAACTATACAAACGGTTGGCAGCATCAAAGGCATAGTAACTATAATGGGATTAGCATGATAGAAGTGATTTTCCTACCCTTGGTCGAGCTAAATATTTCTCACCAAATGCAGCAGCACCTTGCAGAAGCAGCAGCAGGGCCGCGGCCCCCCGCACCTGCAGCCAGCACATGGTCGAGCTCGACCGTCGCCACCTGGTGTCCTGGCTGTCTATGCAAAGACTGCGAACAGGCCTTTTCGTACACCGAATTCTGGAACATTTTAAACACGACTTCAGCTTTTTAACATATGTATGATTTTTTTTAAGTAAACCATGTGATAAGTGTGCTTACAGTGATGTAATTTACCCTTAAAAATTAAGCTGAATTAAAACAATTAAGATTGAATAGACTGACTTCACATTTAAATTAGTAAGACCAATTAGTGGGAATTCAAATTCAATTAATTAGTACGAATTGGGCCTAATTACAATTCATATTATTTGGACCAGCAAGACAGAGAATTTCAACTCATATAATTAAGACCAATTTGGCTAAATTCCAATTCCAACTCGGTACTTGGGTAAAAAAATGAAAACAGGGTAAAGAAATAAAAACAGAAGACGATGCATTGACAGGAAGAACGTTTGGAAGCGGATGGAACTCGTAACTTCACTGCATCTGAAATCTTTTTCCAGAAGAGAATATTAATTTCTGGGAAAGAGCTCATAAACTTCAAGCAAAGTATATTTCCGAATGATGTGATATTCTTAGCCTGATGCAAAGAAAAATTCGAAGCTATGTCAAAATATTGAGATGACCCTTCATAAATTCTAAGTCCTAAAACTAAACAGGAAAATTAAGACTAAGAATATAAAGCAAAATAATAACCCTCGGTTTTAAGAGATTTTAACGATACTTTTTGAATATCTTGTGCACCTTAAACACCGAGAATATAATTCAGAATTTTTGTGAAACTTTTCGTGACTTCTAAGAAATGGCTTTTTTCTGAAGGATATGAAATGTTCATTGCCGCCTGTCAAATACTCAGGGAGTGAAATAAAAAGCATAAAGGCATTGCGCAGGAGAAACCTACGGACATGCTTACCTTGCAGGAAGAACCATTGAAAATCGATGCTTAGTGAACGTATTTTTCCCTTGGGTGATAGTAGTTATTCAAATGTATACTTTTTAATTTAAATAAAGTTACTCTGAAACAAAATCTGAAAGAGGACAAAGTGTTTAACGCTCACGAGAAGATTGGAATCAGAGTGCTTTCAAACCAGCCTGCTACAACATCGTCATCCGACCGCTATCTCGGGCACTATACGCCAACCAGGCTATTACGTAATTGATCCACTAGAGTTTCTTTCAAAGAAATGTTGGTTCCAAAGTGTAAATTCAGCTTTTTTTCGTGCCGAGGCACTATAATATTCGGTTTAAAATTCAGCAGAGCAATGCAAGATTTTATTTGGCGTTCTTCTCAGGCTCCATCCCGCGTCAGAACATTTTCCTGATGACGTAACTCGGACACTTCCTTCCAGCAGGAGAAGACCTCCATTTTCCTCCTCCATGCCAAGAAGAAGGAGAATGAAGAATGTAATTTTTATTGGAACCCGTGAATATATGTCATATCTCTATTAAATATTAATTCATCTAAGCTCATGAATATCGCTATAAAACCCAAAATATTGGACGAAAAGTTACCATAAAGGTTAATCGTTGTGACTCTAAATAAATCCGACTAAAAAGAACGGCACTCGCTTGAAATCCATGGCAATTTTGCACGGACAAATGCTGGCTTCCTGGAGCACTCAAAAATGAGCAAGTCGTTGGACAACAAGCTCCATTAACAGTCTTGATTAAAAACTTTTTAAAGAAGCATATTTCTTATGAATAAACTCCTGCCAAAGTGAGGAACAGTTGCCTACTGACGCTAAAGAACTGCGAGGAACGTCCGACAGAAGACAGCAGCGCCGGCGCCCTGTGACCTACGCAGTTCGCGCCCTTATTGTGCCGGGGCTGCAGCGCTCGCGTAGATGACACGACTTCAAGTGTTGTCTGGAGATCATGCGCCGCCAAATTGAAGCGCCTCCGCTTCATTTGGTCGCTGTTTTTTGATGCACTTGAGGGACAGACTAGGCAAATTTTCGCCGTTAACTAAGAAGTCTTTTAAAAATAAATGTTGCGCATCTAACTCCACGTGCAGTATGTTTTACAGAATAAATGTTGGAAAACTCTTATAGGAATTTATTCTTCTGCATAACTTACAAGGAATTAAATTGTTCCAGCTTCCGTTTGAATAAAAGGCTTTAGATGCACGAATCTGCCTCATGTTTCTTGGTTCAGAAAGATCAGAAATTTTCAATTCGTACGTTTCAAGGTTCTTTTCAAGACGAGAGGGCTTTTTTATTAGTATTTTAAAATTCTCCTTGACGTACAATTCTATCGCCTCTGAAAGAAGAGCTCCATCAATTATTTACGAATCATATGAAAATCTCCAGACAGCTGTGAGGTTTTCTGACATGCGCACTAAAAAATGCACGAGTCCTACTGTTTATTTCTTTGATAATTGAACATTCGCCTCGAAGCAAAGAAGTGGTAGAAAATTAGAAATACATGTGCAGAGTTACCGACTCTGAGGAGAATAATTTATTTCTCATAAGTGATCGTTAACTTTGCGTGGTTCGAACAGACAATCGAGAGCAGAAAATGGTTTTTTCCTCTACTAGCCAGGGAACTTACAGAATAATTCTTTCTATGTGGTGTTCACCAGATCTTTCGTTTCAGTGGAAATGGAATAACTGTGTCCATGATTCTATCAGAAGTTCGCATCCCTACCAATTCTTGAATTTTTTCCCAGACCATGCGCATACTGAATTGTTTTATTTTAACTAATTGGTTTTGCAATAAATACGAAAAAAGAATCAAATAAAAGACACCCAACGAATATCCAAGAAGAATGGAGACCATGTATATCGAGAATATATATAGACACTACGTACTGTTCTTTCTAGCGCTGCGCTGATGGCTTCGAGCGCTGAATAAGGCCATTATACAGAGGTGGTCGCACCCACGTGTCTCGGAACGCCCATGAATTGGGCTTCAACTTTACTTCATGACATTCGAACCCAGGGTATGGATGTAGGACAAATATACTTTGCTGATTCTAATGAGGTATAAAAGTAAAAATATGTATTCATCAATGCTGCTCAGTCAATATGTTTCACTTTCATTTACCTATTCTCAATACTGTTGAATACAACTCAACTATCGGCAAACAGAGTCGCTGTTTGCATTGTGAAGCCATTCAAAAATCATCTAGACGAATGCTGGATAGGAAATCTTCCAGGATTTAAAGCTACTGATTCGAGGTCACTATCTATAACATCACCGACGTTGTGAAGGAAGCTTTGTTAAATTATACGATCTTACAATTGCAAAAAGGCCGCGTTTTATGTTACAATGAACTTTATGGTGTACGTACTTGAAAATCGATGACTGTGTGACTGTTTTATTTCTTCTCTCTCCTCTACAGAGGTACAGCAGGTTGTGGTAATGATGGTGGTTATGGAACACAGGTAGTCGTAGCGATACTACCAGTTCTTCGACTTGTGCCCTCCGATTTCAAGTCTACTCGGACGCCTCTGCTTGATCCATGTCGACGGCATCCAACTTGGGTAAAAAGCTAAAAATGGTCCACTTGTCTCGTTCTTGTTGCCATGCTCTATTTTATTCTATTCTTAAGTGTACACAATCAAATGATACAAATTTGATGGAATTGCAATTTGTCTACTATTTAATCACATATCAAATGTGATGCACTCGACGGTAACATTATATTCTTGAGAGAATAATGACTTTAACTAGAGAACTAGTGCATAAATAATCTACTTTCGTCGCCTAAGAATCCTCTACTCTCGTCGAAGAACTGATGGGCTTAAAGGGCAGTTCAGTCTAGTGATAATGAAGCATTTCGCTGAGATTACCTTCCAGTGCAGGTCACATGTCCAGCGCTTTACGAGTGCCCTTCTCTCTAACATCTTTGCATCTTACCGGCGTCAATATAGTCAAAGCAGGTCTATTTCATTTACTTGTTCTAAAAAATAGTTTTGAAACCACTATTCTTTCATTGTTAGGTGTCCTCTCTTCAATTCTACCTGATTCAGTGCAGTTCATTATCCTGGTTGACGAGGTGATCCCTGCCGCCTCCCCCTTGCAGCGTAGGTCTCTGTGCTTCGCTGAGGGACGAGACAGCGCGCTTCTCCGTCTGTGCTTCGCTCTGGCATTCGGTAGCGAAAATTTAGATAATGAGTTCTTCAACAAATACAACGCTTTAGCCCTCTTAGTTCAAGGTAAGTCTCATGAAAGAGTAATGCTTGTTTGCATGCGAGCAAAAAGCTTCGAAATTTGTACCGTTCCCGAGTAATTGTGACGTGAACTTCAGCTCATTCCCGTAATACATCCATAAAAATGAAAACAGAAAAACATTTACACGGCATGACACTTGCTGTATTGTTGTCATTGTGGATTAGGTCGTTATGTTATTCAACTTGAGAATCACAAAAATAACAAAATTGGAGTTTATATTACTTTGCACAGTATTCTCTGTTCTGAAAGTAAAGGTAAAATAGGTATTCTCAGCGCAGGAGGTAATTTAAGTCGGATACAAGTTTTGTTCATAGTAAAATTAAAAAATGAGCCCATAGAACTCCAAAAATTGTTATCAACAGTTGATTTCAGCTCTTTTTGTCCCTAACGAGCAGCCAATGTCTCGTTTCATTAGGGACAGAGATGTGACCTCTTTGGCTTAGTTGATGGAATTTGATGGAATTGCAATTGGATGGAATTGTTATTTGCTAAAATTGCGTCCCGAGTCAGCGTGTCAGTCACGGGCTAGTATCGTAAAGTCAGTAGCATCAGTATGAATTGTATGTTTCGGCACTGTTTGTACTGTACGAGCTTTGCACTTTCTGAATGCACAAGAATGATTAACGTACGTCCCATCATGTCCAGCGACTTCATAACTCACCTGCCGGGGCTGAAATTGTGCTTGAAAGTATTAAGTGGGAGAGATAACTCAGTAATTTAAAATGAATTTTAGTGAGCTCACCGAAAATAACTTCTGGATTGAGATGACTATACAGAGGAAATATGTATCAGGGAATTATTTCAGAGGCAATTTACATAATCACAAAATATTTTGATAAAACAAAGAATCATAAATAATTTTTAAAATGCAACAAAGCAAAACATGGAACAACTCAAAATCTAAATGAATGATATTACGGTAATTTATTATCATTATGAATGCTCTGAACAGCACAGGTGTGCGAGAGCCTCCAACGCCGCAGCACACCTACATACTTCTTCCTCCCAGCACCCAGGACCGACTGAGGACTCGAGTTCCTGGCCTCCAGCGCCTCCGCCGTGTATCACGGACCTCTCTGCATCGGCTGCGTCGCACTAAAACGTGGTGTCTTTCCTTTGGAAGAGCCTTTTGTGTTCATTCAGCACCCCACAACAGATCTAAAAGCAATGACGTTTACTAAAATAAGATTATCAATTCATATAATTGAAGTCAGAGCGAGTAAATTCACACGAAATATGTGAAATCGTCGTTCACGGAGTGAAAAAAATTCGTCTTCCGAATTATAGTAGAGCAGGTGTGAGGAAGGGCCTATCCAAGCTACCGGGGAATATGTGATAAGGTCGGAGTCCTAAGTTCTCTCATATTCGCTTGCACTGACTTTCATTTGGTACTGTGTTATTTCAATTGTGTTGGGAATTTTCTGTCTCTGGCAAAAATAAAGCAAATTTCTCTTATATTCTGAGTGACACCATATCTGTGAAGCTATATTGAAATCCATCTCATAAATATGTTGCATATACAGAGTATTTCAAAAATATGTACACGTTTTTCTGAAAGCTCGTAATTCCTGTTTAAATCGCATATTACTACTAATCATTAAGTTAGTGATAATCTTAAAATTATTTATACGACAAGATAATAATGTTTTTTTTTTATAATTCAGGCTCAAAAAATAACATCGGTTCGTACAATGAACTACGGAATCGGCCACTTTTGTGTTTGTAGTAACGTATGCCCCTTTCTTATCGTTGAAAGTGAGTTCGTACTATACTTACATGCTTATTAAAGGACGAAACGAGCATTGAAATGTTTAAAATCGTTCTTTAGGTGCCCCGTTCATTATTAGTATCAATATAACTTTTCTCAAGCTATATATAAGTACTTGAAACTATACAAAAATCACTGCAAAGGATTAATAACAACTTTTTTAGAGAGATGCCGCGTGAAATTGTATTTCAATGAAGATGAGACCCTATTGTTAGTAAGAGAATTTCTGCCTAAGCTTTACGCATCACTTTCGTTATAACTGTTCACGCATTGGACTCGGTGTCTTATGATTAGAATCTGACTTCCAATCGCTGTAACAAGTGACTAGTGTGAATTTTGCCCAAACGTATCATTTTTATCAACGATTAACGATCAAAAACTGCATATTTTCGTTACGATCAAGGTGATAATGAGATGATTGTAGTAGAAAAACTTAAAAAACGTGGTGCTTAAAACATCTCTAGTCTTACATTGAACACCAAAAAATCATCAAGAACATTATTGGAACGATACTACAAAGAGTCAAATCATACTTGAGGGACGTTTAAAAAGATTACAAAAGCCGTGAAATGGGAAATCACCGTTCTCTGTTGTCAATGCGTAGACAGTTGTACACACACTCCGAACGAAATCTTCTTAATACTGCAATATAAAGAAATTTTAAAGCCAAGAAACAGAAAATAACTATTACAGAATTATAAATTTGTTATCGTAGAAAATTCGTTCCTGAGTTGGTTGCAAAGGACTTGAACACAATATTGAATATTAGGAGCATATTGGACGTCACACGACTGGCTTACTCTGTCACTCTCACATCCAGCGTTCCGTGAGTAAAACCGACATACAAAGGCGCGTCACAGAGTCCTAGCCGAGGGAATGCTGAAGTTCTTGAGGTAGCACGCTTTTGGCAACTGTACATAATTGTCAATTTTCAAGTAGCAATACTAATGTCAGTCCATTGAGGAGATCAGCACGATGAAAGTTTATTAAGTAATACACTCTTTTAAATCCGTTACTGCTCGGTTGAATTCACTTCGATGATCATCGGAATCAAATCCTTTGTTGCTCGAGCCAGCAATGTTCCTTAGAAAACCTGCATTCGTCATTAAAAACTAACATGGTTTCGAGAATTAGTAATAATTTATTCAAATATTTAGTTCAATATTCAGCGGGCACCGAAGTATGCACCGGTCACAGCTCTGTAGGCAGGCAGTGCGGGAGGCCAGAGAGCAGTGAGACGCTCGCAGCTTTGGAACAATCGGCGGATGGACTTCCTCGCGCGGGTCGCCTAGCATACAAACAAAATCAAGACCAACTTTCCGGCCGTCCACGGGCCAAGTTTTGAAGCGCTACGATCGCCGTGATGGATAAGCCTGGATGAAGTCATAAATATGAATCAATCCCAGCGCTCTCGGCTCGACTTGCCATCACAAATCTCGCTGTTTCTCCGCTCTGTAGCTTGACTCTCAAAACCGAAACGCTTCTCGTGTAGTCTACGACAAAGCATCCATTTAACGGTTGTGCTTTGGCAAAATCTATTTTTATCATCGTTGCCACGAGATGTTTGCAAATTAAACTCATCAATTGGTTGCTAAGGGGCTTACATTTTTTTTTCTTTTCTTGTTGAACTAACGCCATAATTACAAATTCTCATAAATTCTTAGTGTATTTAATGTTACCAATTATGGATTGACCTCTGAGGCATAAGAACTAGGTGATTCTACAAAATACTACTGCCTAATTTTTAAAATATACACTAAAATACATATCAAGCTTTCATGGTAAATACTTATAGAAATAATCCCTAAATGAACATTGATGAACAAAGGCTAAATTTATTATTTGAGTATTGAAATAATGACCCGGCTCGGGAGCCCGGCTGGGGTAGACTTTAAGTTAAGGACCAAGTCGAAGTTTTATCCAGAGGATTGTTCCGAGGAAGTAAACTGTATGCATTCATATCATGTTACAGTTAAAGGGGTTCTGATGCGATTCTAGCCAGTGATTGCATTGTGGTGCGCGTTAGGCTTGAAGGGTTGAGACTGGGCTTTTTGACTGACTGCTGGACAGGGGTCCGTGAGGGAGCCTTCCTCGCCTAAGTTAAACGCCTCACGCCTCGGTATCAACTATCGTACCCTGGGAACTGCCGAGTGCAACCCGTTTGATATCTGCAATGCACATCGAAATACGGGAAATGAAAGATATAAGATTAAGATTGATTCAGGATTTTAGAGCCTGCTTGTATTCTCTTTCACGCATAGGAAAAACTTAGAAACCATTATTTTTGTACGCACTTCACACGATGAGCAGCTGTTGAAAGGCGGATTATTGAGCCGGCAGAAAGCCCTTAAACAGAAATAGTTGTAGTACTCGTAACTCTCTGGCGATTCGACGGTAGGATGAGCTCAAAGGATAACAATAATGAGATAATAGAAATTAGATGGGATCAGAGTAGTTCAATACCATACTGAAGCGGAGTGACTTTATATATGAGATGACGAAATACGGGTGTTAATTAACAAGCAATGAAGAGAAATTTGAAATGTATCATGAATACGTTAGGAAATTTCTTAATCAATGAAATATATATTGTTTTCTTAGATGCAATGCATGTTTTTCTACTACATGCTAAGTGGAAATTAAGGGGACCGACCAGTGGAGTCCTGTTCAAGTGTTTGAAAACGTTTTTTGATTACAATACGGTCTTTGATGCCTACTTTATAACCTATTAAAATTTGAAGACTGTACCTGCAAAAATAACTGCACGATGGGTGAAGGAAGAGAAAGAAAATAATTTTGATAAAATTAAGTATTTTTTACTTTAAATCTAGAATGGCTCTAATCATGTGTTACGACTCCTGCGCTGAACATGGTGACATTATTTAAGTGGGAGCTTACGCTCGCCTCAGAGCAGCTCAGTCCACGATCCC
>VOMN01054050.1:0-35955 GCA_014899125.1 Orchestia grillus
CCAAACTATAGGGTTTAGTTTATCAGACCTATTTTGAAGGATTTGCTTAACAAAGTGGATATTTGAATTCGCTGAGGATCCGAATTCATGGTTGGGCCACAACAGGCAGAGAAACTAACAGTAAATAATTGTGCAGACGGAAAATGATTTTCTTTCCTTAAGGATCACTTTTTTCTTGACCAGTACCAGAAACTATAACTAAAGTCGTATCGCAGTTTGCATTTGCAATAAAACTGCATGTTGAAATCAATTATAAAATAAGTTGGGCGATGAAGGGTCAAGCATAAACGTTAATCAAATAGACTATACTGAAGATATTCTTATAACCTACACTTGTAAACATCACCGAGTGCTCCTAAACTTGGAAGAAAGCCTCAAATATCAATACATACTTCCTATTGAATAGTAATGTTAAAGAGGCCTCGTGATACCTTCGGTATTCATAAACGTTGAAGATAAAAATTATTTTAGTATAAGTCAGGCGCAATAACTACTCGCAGTCCACGAACGTATTTTGATTAGGTTTAAATTTTGAGCCTAGTACTTACCACTAAATAGATGCGGCAAAAAATAGCCCAAGGTTTGCATCTCTCCCAACTCACTTTGCAAGGGTTTCAAAAAGAGATCCTGCTCAGTTTCATCCTGTCCTTCAAACTGCAAAAGTCCACCACTCGCGCCATTCAACAACATGCGCGGAGGCCCTGCAGCGTCCGCGGATTGCAGCGTCACCTCAAAATGCGGACGGTCGACATCCACAATGCTCTGTCCGGCAGATGAGCTGCGAGATGTTGACGGTTCTGGCTCGGTAAGTGCAGCCTTCTGAAGGCAAAAACATAGTGAGTAAAGGATAACAGGAACAAACTTCCCATTGCGCAATGTTGAGAAGCTAGTGTTCTCGATAATAGATGCAACTACATAAATTTCCACCAAGACATACGATTTTTTTTAGTAATTTCTCAACATTTTATAGCCGCAACGAAATTTAAATGATGCCCTAAATGTAAATTCTGTTCTAGTAAACTAAGCGTACCCCTGACTTCGTCGGTCAAATAATGAACGAGGAACTAAATCTTCTAAACAGAGAACCCCTCCCACTACTACTACTACTACTACAACTATTACTACTTTCGAAAAATTAAAATCAAATATCGTCCCAAGCATCTTACTTCAGAGCTGTGTTCAGAAGACGTTTCCCACTTTCACTATCGTCTGATTGATATTCCAAGCGTAAGCTGTCCTCGTAGATGAATTACTTAATTCATCTGTTTCCTTCTCGAGATTCAGACTATGTCGCTCCGAAAGAAAGGAGAAGGGGCCCTTAGAATGGACTAGAGAGAACGGGGAATATAATACAAGATGTGTTCCAACACAGAATCTTTTGCGCATAGAGACAATAGGTTAAAAATGAAGAGGGGAAAAAAAGACAAGGAAGATATAGCGAAGATGGTGTGGAAATAGGAAGAAGTAAAGTGAATACAAAAGATACAAGATACAAGTCCCGAAAGCTTATTTCTAGTTGAAAACAGTGTCCCGACGCCAGTCCCCGTAGGATTTGAAAGAAAAATCTAACGAACCTAACCCTACTGTAATTTTTTTTCGAGCACTCTAATTCGAAAACTAACTTCCAAAACCGACAATATTAAAGAATAAGTCACTGTTTCTACACAGACACAATCACTTACACTGTTTGAAGGCCCGGGGTTAACACTCCCAGCCGTGTACGACTTCACCCTGCTTTGTCTTGTACGTCCACTGGAAGAGCTGTCAGTTAGTAGTCTGCTCTGCCACTGAAATCGCTTGAAACACTTTCGCAAGTGGACTCCATAATTTGCAGACGCAACGATGTGTTTGCAGCACGGACAGAGTCTTTCATCGACACCGCAAATGGACTTCTCGATGTCAGCCAGCTCAGGGTCATCAGCTGTGGAAGGCAGGCCACTGAAATCGTCTTCCGATCTGTCGTTTTCGGAAACGCTAACTTGTGCTTCCTGACACGAGTCCTGAGCCACAACTGGCGACGATCGATTTTCTGTAGAACGAGGACCAGCTTTTTGTGATGTAGCCGTCCGTGAACGCGTCGGTTTGAAGTACCTGCTCGTCGAAGCATCTTGAAGCGAAGAGGTACATGAAAGTTGAGAGGAAGATGCACTTGCTCTATCCAAAGTTGGGGCATTATCGGGCACATCAAATTCAGTGTCCTTGTTCGAAACAAGTGACGGTAAACTTCTAGTCAGTCGGCTAGACAGGGATTCTTTGCAAGAACGAGAAGATTTTCGATCGTCACAGTTCACCTTCGGTACGAGTCTACCAGCACCCGTTACAAGCTTCACGGCCTGCTTCGCGGGTGATAATGGAACATCATCATTGTCATCATCATCGATCGTGTATACGACAGCTACAGGTTTGCTCGATTTTTCTGATGAAACGAGGTTGACATTTTCTTTGTCGGCCCGGGAGAAGGATTTGGAAGGGAAGCTCGAAGAAACAGAGCGCAGACTTCGATTCTGTTCACTGGACTTGGCAGCTGCCCTTCTAGAATACTTTGGCTTTTTAGGTGCCCTGAAAAATATGAATAGATTATATTAAAAACACTTTTCGGTCATTCGCTGTACACTAATGAGCTACTGATAAAAATGAAAAAGAAAAAAAGACATCTAAGGTATACGGTGTTTTCCACATAATAACGCAGCACTACCGGTAAAATCAAGTTTACTGAAGGATGTTATATAAAATTAAAAAGTTTCTCTAAAATTTCTGCAGCAAATGTTGCTAAGTTAGCAATTTCAAAATGAAATATGGGACTGCACGCTCTATAAAGTCTACGTAGACACAACCATCGTTAACCTCAACCTCCTTCCAAGCCGACTAAACGATACAACTTACCAAGAATGTACTGTACTAGCAAGTGTAATCGTATATTTGAATGTCCTTCACATCCACAAGAAGCCATCTCAATATACCGGAGCCATTTACACATGCTCTGGATTTTAGTCCCTAAAGTGAGACCGCTTTCGTTTGGCATTACAACATCAGCTATTTACCAGGCATACGGCACGTTGCAATTGAAAAAAGATGAATCAGCGCCATCAAAACTTAGGAATGATTCATCGAATTAAGATTCGCGATTCAACTGCTAAATGTAAATTTACTTTGAGTATAAAGTGTCCAACTCCGGAACAGCGGTTTCAATCAGGACGAATAACATTGAACTCACGAGTCCCTAACGAGCAAAACAACTGCACATACACGTCGTTTTAAGTATCCATAACTGAGGGCATCACGTATTTTGCTCCTCTCGTTCTGTCGGAGTAGATAAATTTATAGTGAGAATTAGACTTGTTCAAACTTACCTTAGATGTATGCCAAGAAAGGTGAGTGCACACATTCATCTCATTGGCAAAAAGTAGCCCCGTTACGTACTTCAAACGAAGAATTAAATGTCTTATGTTACTAAGACTTATACCCTATGCACCTTCCCGCAGCAGACGGAGTCGACCTTAAGCTAGGTAGCCAAGAGCGTCGGTTCCCTACGGCACTCTGACTAGGCCAGACACTCTCGGTAGGGCTGTCTTACTGCCGTCATTTCAGGAATACTTTGTAACCGGAAAGGGCGAAGTCTGCAAAACGCGCTCATTGATAACGGCTTTTAGACTCAAAAAATATTCGTGAAAAAGTAACTAATGAAAACAAACGAATACAGGTGCTCTCAAGTGGTGCTCCCGTTACTTCTAGGGACGAAAACAATAACGCAACAGCATGACCCGGTGTTGCGATCAACGGTCTATATTTTTCATCATGTTATTATCTCACACAATTTATTCCACTAAAAACAACAAAAAACAAGGGTAATTTTTTTTCCCTCAAGGCAAAAATCACCTGAACGCGACAGAAGGTTCGCAGAAGTCGTCGGTGAAGTCGAGCTCCTCTCGGGACGCCAAGCCTTCGCTGGCGGCCGCAGCGGCGTCCACGGCCCGGCGCTTGCACGACAACCGCCCTGACATTCTCCACGCACGTTCAACAAACGCTAAAATTACTGTGAAAGTGTCGTATCCATTTTTGCACCGCGTGACATTTTAGTCCAATGATTAAGCACTGTTATATTATTTCCATCGTGCTAGTAGTTATTTAACGTTTATGGAAACTAATCTCGATAGAAACGAGAAGACAGAAATGCAATTGTGAAGGTGTCCAGGGAGCACGACTAGTTCCTCCATCAATGAAGAAGGAAGACACATAGAAAAGACAATACCGGAAGAAGATTCATCGTCCAATTTTGCCTTAGACCTCAAAGTGTTGGAGTTGTAGAACTTTTAAGAATGGTAAAACCAAGGTGGGTGAAAACATCTTGAAAGAAATAGATGTGTATTAAAAGTATATAGCTTCCAAACAATTCTACGCTCATCATCAGTACCAGTAAAATGTGGTAAAGTAAACAGTGAAAATTTAAAAAAAATACTAAAGAATGACAATAAGGATCAAAAGTTATCAAATGCAACCCGCGTGAAAAAAGTGCTCTAATTCGTCAGAAAGTCGAGTCGTATCTGAAACATTTGCCACATTATTTAGTAATTTTATTTGGGTGGTAGCGCTTTAATAACTCAGACTATCTCGCACCGAAAGAGCAAAGCCATTTAATATGGACTTTGAAGAACGGAAAATCTATGCACAATGTGTGTTCCCACAGAAGATCTCCTGCGCATAAAAACAGCAAGTTAAGTAGAAAGAGGAAGAAAAGATAAAGAATCTTCAGCGAAGAAGACATGAAAATGGAAAGGAGCAAAGTGGGCACGGAAGATAGAAGTCCCGAAGGCCTAGTTAAAGGTGAGGTAGCCTAACAGTGTCCCTCTGAGAACGCGTCACCATAGCATAAGATAGACAAACCTAATTAACCGAACTCTATTGCCTATCCCATGCCTTCTGAGGGGTGCCTCAGGATTTAAGGTTTATAAAATAGATTCATTGCAGTATCCTGTTTTCTAAGAAAAATTCCTCACAGTACGCACATTATGAATTGTATGGCAAATTCATCCCATTATCCCGGTTTGCACGCAAATTTAACTGCAATGTTACAGTTTGTATGAGAAATTTGTCCCTGAATCTTAATTTGTGCAGTAAATTCGTTAGTATTTTGTCTGGGTCAACAAAAATAAAATTAACTGACTTTAAAGCCAGGATAAACTTGCCAGAATAAAAATATCCCGGTCAAAAATCAGTGGAAGTCGGTGTGCGAGTTCTTCCAATTTAATGTCGCACAGCAGATGTGCCCAAACTGGTCTAGTCCCCCACATAGAACGCTAGACTGGTTCCAGCAAATAGCCGCTCTACTACTGTCTCCCGCGTAAAGCGTTTACTACAGCGAGCACCGAGTAACACAGGAAAATATTTGTGTCACAGGAAGCGAGTGAACTATAAAAAGTAAATAAGAAGATAAAGCAGTTGTTTGCTGCCCCGGTCTAGCGTTCTATGCGGAGGACGACTGTGCACATCAGACCGCTAGGGTTACCAGAGAACGCGGCATCTCTTCAGTATCTCTAACGTAGTCTTGCACGGCGTGAACAGTGAAATAAACGTCATTCCCGCGACCGGCATGGTAGAGCTCATCGAACAAGACCCGATGTGCTTTGATTTAAGCGTATTTAATATTAAAGGTGAAATATGTAGTGAAAGTATACCAAGATTGAAAACGTGAATCTAATCCAAATAATAAAACAAAATCCAAATGGATACAAGTGTGCATCGTATAATCAAAATATCAATTCACGGTCGTAAATTGAAGATGAGAGAATTAAGTCTGAGATAAAGAAAATTCGACTGAAGCGCGTGCAAGAACACGAAGAGATCACTGCCCTGGGTTTCTTGCTGCCAGTTCTTCATTATTTTGATTCATTTCATCGAATCAATTAAAAGACTGCAAATATATTCTGAGGCAAACCATCATTTAATGAATCTCTTAAGTATTTTTTCATTTAAATAGTTTTCATCTACCAGAAACACGAATAATAAAGTCGGTGGAAATAATAAGGGAATAAGTTTCAGTCTTCATGTAAAGAGGTTTACTTTCTCGGCGAACTTCAAATCTATCAACTAACGATACAACCCGGAATTTTAAAAACAGTTTAACATTACCGAGTAGTTACCGATGCAATGGCTATTGATGAATGAAAATTTATCTCTACATACCGTATACCCAGAGATTTAAGGATTGACAAAACAATCTCCGATCTTTTCATCGCACTTCAATATCAGATTGTCTTCAGTTGCTTTAGAACACTTGAAACGAACACAATATACTGATATATTCCCCAAAATTCCAGCTTTATCAAGAAATAAAAATTTATCTTACTTATGAACACTGATGTAGAATCAATAAAGCCCAGCATCCAGAAAACTAACTCCAGGAGTGATGCAACAATCACCTTTATCTTTGAAATTTTTCAACACAGTTTGCAGTTGGAATTAAATAAATTTGATTAGGTTTGATCAAATGAATACATCCTATTAGAAACTTCTCTTCCATCTTTAAATTTCGTCACTCCAGCCCCTATGTAGTAGAATTAAAATACACTGATTAGGTTTGATTAGATGAATATATTCCAATATAAACTTCTATTTTGAATTTCCTCTTTCCAGTACAAATGCAGTAAAATTGAAATAAAACTGATGTCAGATCACCTGAATACATTCCAGCAGGTAGTCACTCAATAATGACAGAGATGGGGTAATGAATTAGTTTGAAACACAGTAAACAATTTCTCATTGTATTTACAAGAAATATAACAAGCCTATCACCAAATGGTATGTGAAATCTGTAACGAGATGCTTATTTTTTCGGTGCATCAGTGAAATAATTTACAGCAAGTTATGCTAGGTATGATTTAGAAATGATGCCAGTGCATTCCAATAAGAGTTATTAATACAATTTGAAAATAATAAAATATCTTTACAAGCATTTGCAAAATGAAAATGATGCAAACATGTTGTTATGGCCTAGTTTAGCCATAACTGTTCTAATAACCTGATTTGGTCATGAATATCATTCAGAATCTAATGAATATCATTTGGTCATGAATCTAATTTAGATTCATAAATTTGGATGAGGACATCAAACTAACATGTCCCTATGGGAGAACAAAGAGATTCTAGATGACAAACGTCAAAACAGACACTAGGTTCATCAATAAACAAAGCCAGCATTGGGACTGCCCAACTGATCATACTCACTGTCCAAGATTCACATGATGAAGGACATTATCACACTTGCAAAATATTACAAAGCCATGTAACATGTGTAGGGAACTGTAGCTAATCAGTTCTAAATATGAATACACAAATCAGAGAGATAAATACAGTTTATCTCTTGTAAATAGAGCAATAAACAGCAAAAGATGAGTAGATTGGGAGTGGCATGGTACATATACTTTGAAAGATTTAGATTGCTTGCTAGTTGCTAGTCCCATGACTAGGTATACAGAATGCCATCAGTTTCTTCACAGCATTGCTAGGATAATAACCAAATAAGAAATGAATTATGCAAATTATTCAAGTTGGAATAATTTATGCAAGATGATAACTACTCAGTCTAATTTTGTTGTCACAGCATCTATAATTAACTGTGATTATCTATAATTTCTGTTGCCCAAGTGCAGATATCACTGTCAGATAGTTGATTATTGATGGAGCAGCAAGAGAACTAGATTGGATAACACAGTAGTTAAAAACAAACCCAGTAACTTGGCTGAAATAAGGAATTTTTTTCTGCATTAAGGCACTAAAAATCATCTACTCCAGGTTTATCATCCTTCAAGATGTCATCAAACTTAGTGAGGTCTGCCCATTCCAAACTTTCAACACCTATCTTGTAAGCTGCTTCAGCCTTTCCTTTTGATGAATGTGTTAAATGATAGTGCACTTGATATTTCCTTGCTTCTAGATAGTCGCTACGCCCCTCGAAGCGCTTATACATGGCATCCAAATTCTTGAAGAAGTTGCTGAAATACCTGCACAGAAATGATTGAATCACATGGTAGAATTTTGTACAATAAAACATATAGATCATCTACCATAACCCATATCAGAAAATGAGCTATCAATGCCAGCATTCAACACTATATATTATGTTCTAAATGTTAATGAGACCATCAGGTTGAATTTTGTTCAAAGGTTTGAAAATTATCTTTTTATTGCATAATGTTATGTGATCCATAATGCATAACATGGAAATTCGAATACTGCACCTGCAAAACTGACTGCAATATGGGTGAAGAAAGAAACAATATCATTTTGGTAAAGTTACATATCATTTCCCTGCAAATGATGCACTGATATAATATATGTAATCAATTTAAAATGCTTCTAACCGAGTGCTGTGACCGCTACACTGCACACATGGACATGAATTGGGGGCACTTATGTTCACCTGAGTGCAGCTCAGCCTACAATTTAACTTCAAACAAACAACCTCACCTCCCCCACCATCCTTCTACAACTTGTGTGCAGTGCAGCAACACTCAGTGAGTACAGGTAGGTATCATTTTCAATTGATTTTAAAATACACCGTTCTGATGTAAAAATTTAGGGTCTTGAAACTTCTTAAAAAAATCTTCAAACATAGGTTCATTATTGATAACTTTTTTGAGAAACCTAAAAGTCATACAATCAAAATGTGTTCCTTTGATTGAGTTACATAGCAGGCCAAATTTGAAACTAATCCATCCCATAGGAAAAACAATCTCCAACCCAATGGTTCCCTTTAACTCTGCAATACTTCTTCACGTATATCACTGGAATACTTACATAATAGGAAGAGAAATCAAGCTGAATCCTCCAATTATTGCCAGTGCATAATAATTTCGTAAAACATAGAACCTTGTCCCTCTAAGACGTCTTTTGGACATAGGATCTTGTTCGGGCAAAGTCATTTTGAATAAATGTAACTACCATCAAGTTTTTTTCTCACTTTCACCTGTAAAGTAAAATAATTTATTATATGGAGATATGTATGTACACCTGCTTCAATACAAGAATCATGTTAGTAAAAAAAGTCATGCCCTGGCTTTCATTACCTAGATATGTTATCTTATGTCCAGTGACAAGAAGAACAAACTTGCATGAGTGTGAATTTAGCCTAAGTGCCACCTGCATAACTCCTCCCTGAGAACACGGGAACACGAATAAGTAAGTATCTAGGGCATTTGATTATGCGAAGACCAAGGTAGCAACGGAACTGAGAATCTTCTGTTTCTGCAAATTATATGCTCCTCTCAAATGGTTACCATTCTGCAGAGTGAAGAAATGCAGGACATTTACTATTTTTCTCTATTCCTTATATGTGTTTTCAGAAGTATAATCTAATGCCTACCAGCATCTAATAAATGGGATGCTTATAAATAAATAATTATTACAGTAGTTTTGTGCCTAAGAAAAGCATTCATCCTTTTTTTTACATCAAGAATACACTAATCTAATATACTTGACTATTGTTAACTAATTTAAAAAATTTACATTATATGAGACATTTTGCATCTTTAATTTGATACAATTCTGATGCCTAATGAGTTAACTACAACTTATGCTGTCCAAGTCGGACATTCTAAATCTGGAATTCCATCAAGCAGTAACACCTGTAATCCAGTATAATTTCTCTAATAAAGGTGCTCAAAAAGTCAACCTGATGATAGATGTTGAAATTGTTGAAATGGTAAAAATATGAATAACTGCATCTACTCATAATACTATGGATTGGGAGCAGTGAAATGAAGCAAAATAGTTCAGCAAACTTCAGGTTTAGAAATTGGGAAACTTGGAGGGGTTCATCGTGTATATACAAATACCAATTTATATTCATGTTCTAGTTTTACAGTGGGACAAATGTCCATTTAGTATTCAACTAGAAGAGAAAATGAATTCTGAGCTTTTATGAGTTGATCAGGAAACACTTGACTCAATAAAACAATCAAACAATAACATTTAAAAACAATACATAACATCATTAGTTAAAAAATTTCTTTACAAAGATCAACTATTTTTACTCTATTCAGAACTATTTTACCATTGCATTTCTCCTATAAATGCTTATTCATACCTACAATGTAAAAGCTCATAATGCATTCTTTCCTCATGCCTTACTCTAAATAATTTTACAAGTCTACAATGCTGAAAAAGCTGAACAAAACATCCTCTAACCCAACAAAAACTTCAGAGCCATCCTACAACACGACTTAGCACATGTTCTGATTACATCAGATAAGGTACATAGAGTAAAAATATTAAGTTTTCTTATCTAAAGTTTGAAATTAATTCATAAAAAGTGCACCTTCATTTACACTTGAAACATACAATGATTATACTACCTACTTTTCTTTGAAAGTAACTTAAATAAACAGTGAGCATAATCCTCAGCAGTATTTTTCTCTATTCATCATATTTGAAAATTACTATTGATGAGATTCTCATCAATGGTAATTGGTGAGAAGGTTCAACAGCCATAAAAAAGAAGCCATTTGATTGGTTGTCTCACATTCTCTTATTAAAAATCTGCAATCCTTCAATCTCTTTTCCATAGTCCCTAGTGAATATTTTAGACCCACACTTTGAAACATGATCAAGGCAGTTTTACACACTTCTCAATAACTGATTTTCACTAGCTCTATGACACAAAAAATCAGATATGAATCAAGAGTTGTATCTTCAAAAGAAGTCTTCCTGTTTTGCTGACGAAAAACCAAACTGACTGCGTATTGTTCAAACACCCAAAATAAAAATCATAATTTACTGACTACTGACAATCCGAGCAGCTAGTGTTAGTGATCCATAAAATAGGTAGAATCATTACATTTTGTACAAAATACATTACAATGTTGAAACACTCACTCAAAATGATGGAAGTTATTCATCTGTACAACTGAAAATTCATATACACAAAATGCTTTTTAGCAAAATTCTCCTAAAATATTTCTCATGAATTTAAAAAATTTACACATGACACTTCAACATTGTCACAAATCAAGACCTTATGGCATTCTAAAAATAGCAACTTTGACATAAAAAAATATATTAATACTTCTTAATCCATTATTGCTATTTGGCAAGTATGTTTGCTACATAAAATAATTTCTTTCTTTCAATACTACAAATATGGTGGTTTGCATTGGAGTCTAATGGTAAAAAGACAAGTATGAACGTGTTTTCAACCAGTCACAGTGGTCAACTGTGCTTCTTGGCTGCTTAGTTGACCTTGGAAGTTGCTGCCGTGAACAATAAAGCTACTACGTCAGGAAAAATGCAAGTTATTGCTTATGTCTGTCAGGCTATAATTTACTGCTATACTGAATACTGTTGTTAAAAATTTGTTCTAATGATATATGTATGCCCTTACATGATTCTAATAACCTACAACTACTATATTGTGCTACACATATATGTGGCAAGTGTACTTGCCACTCAGAAATAAAATTATGGAATCACTATTTTTCCATTATACCACTTGATGAAATTCACTATTTCCTATTGAAAGAAGAAGCGGACAAGCAAAATGAAGTCAGAGTAGCAATAGAGCCCCAAAAGAAATGCTGGAAGCTGCAACAGATCAGGATAGTGATGCCTCATATGACAAAGTTAAGTGCGATCCAGGGTATCATCCTAGGAGAATTTTATTCACTAAAATTTCGAATGATGGTGTACATGATGATCAGTCTGAAATCGAATCCAATCCACTCTCAACATCAACTTGCCTGAAATCAAAATGACAAAAAAAGTTGTCTACAGATGGCACACTGATAAAAGCAAGTTGCAAATCTAGTACCAGATTTCAGTGAAGCATCTGAGGAACGGTTTGACACCCCAAAAACCAATCCGTTAGAGATTTTTGAGGAGCGGTTTAGGCAAAAGATTGATGTTTTATGTGAACAGATTAGAAACTATGCTCATCAGAAAGGAATTCCTTGTAGAGATATAAATGCAGACCACATGAAGGTTATTTTAAGCCATTCTTATTCTCAGAGGGTGCAATAAGGTTCCTACTAGAAGACTGTGTTGGAGTGAGTTACCTGACACCCAAAATAAACTTATGATGAATTCAATGAGACGAGATTCCTTTGATCAAATAATGAGATGCTTGCACTTCAATGATAATATGAAAATGGATAGTGATCAATTCTACAAAGAGCATCCACTTTTTGAACACTTGAACAATGCTGATAAAGATGAGAAATGTTGTAAATACTACAGCATAGATAAAATCATGGTTCCATATTATGGAAGATATAGTGATAAGCATTATATTAGAGGAAACCCGTGAGACTTGGGTTCAAACTTTGGGCAATCTGCATGTCTGATGGGTTTCTACATCACGTTGATCCATTTTGCGGTAGTAGTCACACTAGAACTTCTGATAAGAGTTTTGGTCTTGGTGGGAATGTTGTGCTAGAAATGATTGAATGAGTTAACATAAAACCAGACCAGCATGCTCTATTTGACAATTTCTTTGGGTTATTGCATTACTCAAGGAACTTATACAGAAAAAAATTGCAGACACTTGTACTCTAAGAGAAGACAAACTATCTGGTGCCCCTCTAAAACCCAGAAAAGTTTTGGAAAAAGAAGAATGAGGAACTAGCAATGAAGTGTTCACAAGCTACATTTCAATTGTAAAAAGGAAAGACAATTTAGTGGTAAGCATTGCCTCCAACAAACTTTATTCAGATCCAGAAAAAAAAAACAGTGGAATCAGGTTGACCAAAGACATGTTGACGTTGACCTACCACACTCAATCCCCATTTATAACCAGCACATGGGTGGCGTGGATGCATTTGATCAACTAGTAGTAGCATACCAATGCAGAATAAGATCAAAGAAATGGTAATGGCCTCTTTTTGCTTGGACTGTCAATGCTCACATTGTAAATGGATGGAAAATTTTTCAGAAAACATGGTAAGAAAATTAGCTTATTAGAGTTCTCTTGGCAACTGATGATATTGAAGAATTATGGGAAACCTAAGGCAAAACCAGGTCCAGTTCCTAGGCTTGTGGTGAATACAGTGCAGTACAACATTCAGCATAATTGGACCTACAAAGGGTAAAGTCCGTACAACAGATGCTGTGAATGTGGCTCTTGTGCCATTCATTTTTGCAGTGCGTGCAGCATTCCTGTACACCTAGAGTGTATGAAAACCTTTCACACAAAAGAGAAACCTAGAAAGGACAATACATGCATTAATTCTATTAGTGAATCCCTTCTTGTAACTATGATTTGTCCTTAACTGCCATATTATTATTTTACAGTCAGGTGACAAGTATATTTGCCAGTCTGTATTTTGAGAACAAAAAAAAATATATAATTATTTTTTCATCCCAATTCATTAAAAGAGATCTAAAAAAATCCCTTTAATTAAAAATAGTGTTATAATAATCTTTATAGAACTATTGGCATTAATGGGTAAATATACATTACTAATTTAACTTTATTAAAAAAAATTTCATGTAAATCTGACTTTGGAATGTAATTACAGTTTTTCAACACTTCAAATAGATCTGGATATAAATTAGCAAAATTTTAAAGTAAAAATTAAAATTAGAGTGAATTTTTACATGTAGGTACTTCCAGAATTATTTAATATTCAAATTACATAGTATTCTGGAAATTAATTATCTTTGAGCATAGCATCATGCAGGGCTAGTAAGGACCCCTGGGGCAACTGCAAACAAGTGGCCCATACTGCATACTACAAAAATACTTTGCTCAAATGAGTACTAGTATAGTCTTTTGTCATAATACAGGTTTGTTCTTCAAGAGGAGTGAAGCTCCTGACATGTTGATGTGCAGCAATGTTATGTGTAAGTAAATGTGTGATTGCTGTGAGCAATCTTACATTGGAAGCACTACTCTCTAATTATTTGTATGATGCATGCAGCATAAGGGAGTCTCTCAAACAGGACAAAACCTTGCAAAACCATCTACCTTATCTAATAGACAACCTTGTTTAGCCAAAAACCACCCACTTAAAAGTATAAATCTTACAATTTTATGTTTCATCCAAGACTGCTTTACTGCTTGATAGAATTCCACATTTGGAATATCTGACCTGAACAGCATAAGATGTAGTCTACTCACTAGACATTAAAATTATATCAGATTTCTATTTTAATATCTTTATCTATTTTCAAATTCTGTACTGAGATCATTAAATATGGTTCACTATTGAAACTAATTAATATGAAATAATTTCATTTTTATACAGTTAAAAGTTATAGGGATCTTGGTCTTTATATTTATATGTCTTAGAATAGTATCTTATTCTTGTTTTATTGTGGTATTACATACAAAAACTGTTCATTTTTTCAGACACTCAAGAATGTTAAGATGGATATTTTAAGATCTAAAACATGTGTTCTAGGGATTTTCCCATTTTTGGTCATGTTGGTACTTTTTTTATACTTTCTGTGTATTCTTTTACTCCTTTGTGATAAACAATTCTTTGGTCTTTTTTATAATGTTCTCATTATTCTATCACTCACACAGTTTATCCATCCATCAGATTATGGGTAGCCATGGTTCAACTGATGTGCCATTAAGAGAGCTTCATTTCACTTTATAGTGAAAGGTGGACTCCATTTTTTCGAAAACAATCAGTCTGAATTGAGATATATAAATCCAGGAACCTAGATCCTACTTCACACTTTTATATACATTCTACTTTCATACTCAAAATTATTTCATGCAAAGATCTGTTCACTTCTTTCCCCATTCTTTCATACTTCCTATCACTTGCAGGCCTTTATTCATACCACAAAGGAATAAAGCATGAGCACAAATATTTCCTAATCTTTTTCCTTCTAACTAGTGCATTCACTGCTGCCAGATAATCTTTCATGCTTACTGACTAATTTCACACTCTTGCCTATTTCCTGCTCCCAGTCCCACACTTTTCACCTTTCTCATTTATTTCTCCTTTTATCTTTCTAGTATTTGCCAATTCATTCTTCAGCACCACAATCTCAGCCAATAATCTTTTATTCTTCTCTTTTGCCTCATTCGAGCACCACAAGCATTCAAAAACCATCTCATCAACCTCTGTCTCACTCTTCTCATCTAAACATCAATCTTCCTTCTACCTCTAGCCAATTCTGCTAGAAACAGCCTGTATCAAATCAAACACAAACGTTTTTCACTGGAGCACACTTGTTGCTCTATAAAATACACAAGTCACTATCTACTGCAAAAAAAATACACAAAAAATCAGACTACAACTTGAACTACGACACAGTCACAAAAAACTGTAAATAAAACTTAGCCTCTGAAGAACCGGAGATCAGTACACACGTCGGGTCACAGTCCAAAAATTCAAAATTCAAAACAATTTTTATATTTTCGGAACTGTGCTTGTTTTCCCAATCTATCTTGAAACGAATATCTGCCAGTTTAAACTCGAATAGCAATCGAAGCACAGTAAATACTACGGATTCAAAACTTTATAGAAACTAAAATTTGAATATTACTTGAAACGTAATAGCCTTCAAATTGAAATTTTCCGAAAGAACATACACAACCCGGCTAAAAAGTCTTTTACCGTGAAAAAATGAGGATGTTATGATAATAATCAAGCTTAATAGTTTATTAAATCCCTTTTACATCGATTACAGTTTTAATTCTATTGGGCATTCATTTTACAATATTTCGTAGGCAACCTAAACGAATATCTGTCCTAAGTAGAGTACGAGCAGGCGCTAAAAAATATATTTCAACAAAGAAGGAAGAGGTGTTGAGGATTGCAGCTCTTGCTTTAATTGTCAATAGGGTTTAAATCAAGAAACTGTGGAGGCTATTCCACACGAGGAAATGATCCATCTTGATCTTTAAACCAATCCTGCACTACATAACACTAGTTGAAGTGAGCACTTACGTCATGGAAAGTATTTAAAGCATCAGGAAAATATAAATCCGTAGAAAGGTGTACCTAATCACCAAAGCTTTTCAAATAATCCTGACATTTCATTTTGTTACTGAACCTAATCCTGACCTTATAAAGCAACACATTCGGATTACTAGATCATTAGTTTGCTGAAAGTCGCCCGGTTATTCATTTTCCTCAGAAAATGACAATGTCAGCTCTCGAACAGGGCCAAGACGCTCTAATTCATCAATTCCGTTTTGCTCCTAACCAAGAGGATCCTGGGAAGTCTATAGTGGCACACGGCGGGAATTTGCAAGTTGACGAGGCTATCATCAAGCCTGTGGTCAACGCTGTACAAGCCATACGTGATACGGAGAGGCTAGTTCTTGTCCGAGATCCTAGAAGAAAAAAGTGATCCAAGCCAGGCCCCTCATGATAAAACTAAAACACCAAAAGCGTCAATGAATGAGTTGCATTTCTCTGACGTGGCCCCAAGCTCCCCCAGCGTCAACCCTTAGAACTTTTAAGTCATAGGTGTGGTTGAAATGGCCTCAAATACCGAAGCAAATGGCTTCTAACAAGATTTAAACGTAATCTTGCTAGACTATACTATTAGGAGTCAACGTCCACGAATCACGCGAGACATCGCTGGAGATATACAAACGTGTGTCTATTCTCATTAGCCGTGAATATTCCGTCACCCGAATCCATCGTGGGTGTCAAAAACCCATCAGTTCATCCCCCGCCTCATCTCTGCCAGTCGAGTAATACTTCCAGTCGTGTTCTTAACCGCTTTCTTTTCAGCATTTCATGATATGTAGGATGTTTTACTCATGTCTCCATATTCGTCTAGCTATATTTCATTAGCGTCCCCGATGTATTATCCCAGACGGTAAAGTGCGAGTAGATTATTTCAATGTCATTGATTCGTTAGGAGTCGTATAACATTGTGTTCAGTTCACTAAGAATTTATTGCATTAAAAGTAAGAAACATAACGGAGCCTCGTGTTACGTGTTCAATTAGTTTATACCTGAGCATTGGAAAGCTCTCTACCACATTCATGAAATTTCCGAGACGAGATTTATTTAAAAAAAAGAACGAGATCCCAAATCAGTAAACCTCGACCTCATCGACACGTTTACCAATGTTCATTCATATTGCTCGGTCAATTTAAGATTATTTACGAGACGATTGAATGTGACATAACACCTCGTCTATGAATGACTCACAAAAATAATAAATATGTTTCACGATAAGTGAAAATAGTTTCTTGAGAAATCAGATGGTGGCTGCCTCTCACAAATGACCTCATTTCAATTAAAAATACGAGTTCGCACGGCACTAACGCGAACTCAAATCAGAAAAATGCGCAGCGAAAAAGAACAAACATAAAGCATCACTATATATGATATATACTTCCCGACAGTGATGTAGGATTACGAAACATCATAAGTAACTAAGCTAAGATTGGAGTGTCCCTGAAAGACTCAGAGGGTCAAATGTGACAACAAAATTTAAGGGGCGTTTCTAGCTCATCGCCACGGTTGTGCTTCTTTGAATAAACTTTGTGCAGTCCTAAATTTCGCGAGAAAGTTTGAATTTGTGTTATACTTGTGTTAGGGACGACTCATTCTAATCGTTTACAAAACGGTCATTTCATACTACTCCATCTAAAAAGTGCACATTAATTTGAAAGTACAAGGAATTTTGGCAGCCAGCCTTTTCCTCAGAATACAGGTAGTTAATTTCAACTTATTTACTAAAATATATGGAAGCGGGTCTGCCAATGGATTAAATTTGAAAAGGACATACATAGAACACACTCGTCAACATGTCTATTTCAAAAGAAGCTGTACAACGCATTAATGACAAATATTATCTAGAAATATTTGAGACAGGAAGGGGGACACATCACAATTCGAGATTCGAAAACACGGCACGCGAAGGAGAGCGCTGAGAAACGATCCATTCAAACTCATTGCAACTTAGAATAAATTTTGCATACGTGACCAAAGAATTTCAGATTACAACAAAAAGATTCAAAGTTTTTTGACACTAGTTAGTACGAAGAGCATGCGTGTCCTGATAAAACAGCAAAACCTGACGTCCAAAAAAGCAAAAAAAAATTTTACTACAACGGTGATAGTTGAAAACTGAGGTACGTGTGAAGCATATTTTCGAGATAAAAAATTTGAAAATATCAACTCGCAGAGCAAAATTTGCCGTAGGGTTTTCTTTGAAACAACACCAACGGTTAGGAAAATCATTGTGACCCAGTCGCAGCCATTCGGGTTCAGCTATGAACTAGCTCCTCCATATGCTCGTCTGGGAAACCCAACGACAACGCAAAACTCCGAAACGCAACGTTAAAGGAATTATGAGATTCCTCTTAGACATAATTTGAGGGAGGAAAATTTATATGGTATGGTACAGGTAATGTTGACCACTTACGATGAATCTCTTTGTATAAAATTACAATCTTTAACTTCTAATTATAATTATCCATAATGGAACATATCAAAATGCGTATGAAATTTGTTTAAGCCTTTCCAAGTTCAGAAAACAACACTGAAGATTAGGAGCATTTAGCTCGCATATGAACTAGAGAAACTGTACAAGTAACAGTATCTCAACAATTAACCTTATAGAACTTGATATGACTACATCCCGCTCCTGTACTTTAAGAGCATGAGAGCTTTCTGAAGAGAAAATACCAAGTCGCTGAGAAACTTCCCGAAGCTGTACTAATATTCCACGAAAATTCAACCAAAGAGAAGCTCAAATATTATACATTATAAACAATATGACTAAGATTATCGCTAATAGAGCCTTAATAGAGCCAACTGACATTTCTTAACACTGCGTGAAGAGAATCTAGTACGAGAGAACCTGTCGGGTAAGGCAATAACCGGCAGTGACTCCCCAGTGGCTCCCACCTCACCGTTCTTGCGCGGGGTGAAAGACATGATCACATCTGCATCCTTCCGCCAACACCAGTCTCATGCTCCTAGAACGAGAGATTCTTTTCGAAGAGTTCGAGACGGTGGGTGTAGTTCATACTGTACTAACTTTGCAACAGGCAAGAGTAACACGGCTGACGATGGACGTTGTGGAGAGATAGGAGCTACTGGAGGAGGCACAGACGAAGGCAGACGGTGCTTCAGTATACACTGGTATCCAGGGAACCTCGTGAGCTCCACCACAGGCGACAATCATGCATGAATGTCTTTCGCTTTTAAAAGAAGGAAACATTTTCGATGATAAACTTAACTACTGAATTACATAAACGTGTTCTTGAGTGTTTTAGCACGAAACGATTCAAGTAAATAATCTTTTTTTCTCGGCACGGATGCCCAGTTTTACGAAGTAGAGATTTTACTTCCTTGTGAAATTTATATCTCGCAAAAAAATTTCAAGTACCGTTTCCAAAGTTAGTGTTTTATCAGGCAGAAACTGCATATTTCAGAGAAGTATAAACATTAAAAAATTATTCGAGTAGAATCATTTTTAGGGCACTACAAATTCAATACAATTACTATGTGAAATCCTCAAGTGCGAAGGAATTTTTTTAAGAGGATTATCAGGTAATACAAAACTTTTTTCTCATACTGTAATTCTTGAACGAGCCGTCATTTTGACGGTTGTAACATCGAAACGCTCCTAATTTACAGCTCATTCGTCCTCAGTAACGTTCGTTGATAATATGAGCAAGAAAACTGATGAATAAGTGCTTCGGAAGAAGAGTACGACGAGAAGAAAAGAGAAAAACACTTCTGATGGACATCAAGACCTGAAGTGCAGTGGAGCTCAGCGTAGAGTTCTTTCCATATAAGTTCAATACTCAAGGTAGGCTAAGAGGGGTGCTATTAATATGGGGCCGTAACACTGATACGAGGAGCAATATTGTACATGTTTCGACAAGCAACAACGACGCTGGATCGGCTGACATGAAATGGATGAGCGATCTTTAATTTTAATTTTAACATTTACATAAGGAAGTTCAACTGAATTCCAAAGCAGAATGAATGAAAAAATACGGTAAAGATAGCTAAGTTTTACGGTTGATTAGCCGTAAAACTTGGCTCTTTTGTCTTTTTCCTGTCTTTTCCCATCCTGTCCTGTCCCATCCAGCATTTTTGTCTTTTGTCCTGTACTCCTAGAGTATGTGTTACTAACTACTTAAGCTGGGGGAAAGGCTTTATTCAAGTAGAGATAAAGGGTATAAAATAGACTCTTGCTTTGCTTTATCCTTAAATTTAAATTCAGTACTAGAAACGAGTGTTCACTTGAAATCACATTCATGCGAAACGTCGTGAGTCACCGCATGTTTATGAAGAATACCGTCATCTCGTGTCCACCTACCAGATAAAAACTGGGCTTATCACTGTGCAGCGAAAATACTTCTTTGTGACTTCTATCTCCTCTGCAGTCGTCTCCCCAGACCTCTGCTGGAGCTCGGCCCGATTACCCCCTACAACCCCCATATTTCAAGTCAATAAGAAGTTATTCTCAATTTTGACATCCCTTCCCCTTTTTTTCCTTAAATTGGTAGCGCCAATAACGGGAAAAATATCTTTAATTAACTTCTAAGGATGGCAAACCTAATTAATTAAAATAGCTCACTCTTAACGTTCATGTATGTCTTGAACAAAATGACTCGTGATGATCTGACCATGAGCTCGCTAATCGGATGACCAGAAGCGGCCAACAGATGCAAGGAGGCAACGGAGTAGCGAGCTCAGCTGCATCACTCGTGCAGCCGAGATGCTGAGGTTCATTGTCTGCAAAGTTGTCTGGTCAGTGTTGCAAGTAGTATTGCAATTTCCCAACGTTGAGGACGATTAGATTCCATAGAGTAACCTCCAAACATTAATTGACTTCCAAATCGACTTGGAATTTACGCTTGACTTTTGAAATCTGAAATCTTAAAAGAAAAATGATCATGAAATTCACTGAAATACGGAAAGTCTCTTCGAAAATCAATCAAAGATGAGCGACGTGAGTTCCACGCTTCCATTTTTGTAGTTCATAAATTTGCACCCCACTGAAGGCGAAACCTAACTCTACAGCCCTTAATCGAATGACACACAACGACGATTTATACAAAAATATGTACATACACGAAAAATGCTCATTTGACAAATTATCTGTTAGGTGCGGCAATATTGCTCATCAGAAAACATAAAAAATAAGTACTCAACAGACAGAAAGAAACAAGCCAATGAGCAAAATTTAAAAACAAAATGAAAATGAACTACATTCATGCAATAAACTAACAACGCTCGTTCTGCTCGACAAATAATGAAATAAAATAGCTTAATGATACCCATTATGACAACTAACAAAAGGTTTATTCATACTGCAGAAAATGCAAACTGAACACACAGCAACAACAAAAGCCGTGGATGAACTCTTTTACTGAAAACTTTTGGTTTAATTTCATTTTCTAATTCAAAAGTAACAAACCGCCGAAACTCGGACACGTGATCACGCGGCGAAGTCAGGACACAAGCAGCTCAAAATTTGAAGAAATGGTGGTTAACTTTGCGCTCACGGGAAGCATTTCTGCCGTCTTTGCACCATGAACTTAAAAATGCCAAGTGACGCTGTTTAGTCGAAGTATCTTTTGCTGTTATTGGCCTGGCGCGAGAACCTTACAGTATCTTCAAAGTGAAAATATATATACAGGGTGTTCGAAAACTAATGGCACAAACTTTGATAGCAGATATGAGAGCCATAAAAAATACTTTTTTAAGAATAAGAAAATTTTCAAAAATTCATCATTTTTGAGATAACGAATCTCAAAATTGAGTAATGTCTAATTATGGTGGGCCAGACTCGCGAGTTGTAGGTGATAGAAGCTCAGTTGATCAAATGAATTTTATACATTATGGAATTGGAATTGCAGTAAGTGTTCGAAATATCCGCCCGTTACGTCAATGCAGGTCTGGTACCAACACAAAAGCAACTCCAGGACACGATAAAACACTTGGGGATCACTCGAAATGAGTCTTGCAGCGTCAACAATCGTTCCAACAAATTCTATTTCTATCGCCACTGGGGTTTTAAAAAGTAAACTTTTCATGTGACCCTATAGATAGAATTCTATAGGTGTCAATTCTATGTCGAGGCCTCGCTGGCCAGCCATGGTACTGCCCCAAAGCACCCTCTCCACCGTTGGGAACAGCACAGTCTAGATACGCCTTTACGTTTCGATATACTGAAAATAATGAATGTTACAACTTTTTACTTGTTCTTTTTTTTTAGGTTTCTATACCTACCGTCAGTTTGTACAATTAGTATTCGATTACCATGTATATACAGAAAATATCTTACCATTAATTTTGTTTGAGTTTAAAGTTTTGTGGCAAAAATTATCCAAGAAACATCAAGGCTTTCCGTATTTTGCAGCATCGAAGAACTTTTTAGAACATAAAACCTCTGAGAAATCATTAGTTGCCGAGATCCAGTAAAAATATGACGTGGCAACAGAAAACAACACTACCAGATTTTCCTTAAGCTTTTTCATCAACATAAATAATCGTACAATCCTTCCACACCTAGTAAACTTAGACCGCATTTTAGGTACACGAGAATTTTTCTCCAAACACCAGAGAAACCATTACTGCATTCAGTCAAATTTATGCAGAGCTGAGTTATGTAGGGTTGAGTTATGCAGGGCTGAGTCATGCAGGGCTGAGTCATGCAGGGCTGAGTCATGCAGGGCTGAGTTATGCAGGGCTGAGTCATGCAGGGCTGAGTTATGCAGGGCTGAGTTATGCAGGGCTGAGTCATGCAGGGCTGAGTAAGTGGTGAGCAGTCTCGTGCACTCAGAGCGAAGCTACACAGAATATGGCAATGTCCTTATTTTCTGACAAGAGCAATTTGGGATACCGCATGACGTGGCAATATATGAACATTTCTTCTAAACCGTTGCTACAGCATAACACATAGAGGATGGATAATTTCGAAAATGAAGACATCAAATAATACAGTGCGAATTTTATCCCAACCGGAGAAAAATTACTCGAAATCAACTCGGGAAGGTTCAAACCCACTGTATACAATTGAGGTTTTCATTAAAAATAGCATCGACTCGTCTTTTATTTTGACGCGGATGCAAATAGATGTTCATTAAAAAAATTGCACCGAGGTCTTCCTCAATACTGTTATTAAATAGTGCAAGATTAGTACGTGATCACTTGAAAAGAAATGCTTGGAAACACATCGCACACGCAAACATATTTTTTTTGTACTCAGTCACGATCATATGTCACACCATCCAGTGAATGGAAAATTTTGCGAATTCTTCAGTATACACAACAAGAAAAGGCATGAGACTTCATTCAATCTTTGCATCTATTCTACTGAATAAACAACCTTTCTTGTCTCATAGCATTAAATTCTTCTGGACACACAACCTCTTCTGTAATACAGCCTTAAATTCTACTGAGCGAACAATTTCTCTTGTCACACAGCCCTAAATTCTACTGAACAAACAACCTTTCTTGATACGCAGCCCTAAATTCTACTAAACAAACATCTCTCGTCATACAGCCCTAAATTTTACTGAACAAACAACCGCTCTTGTCATGCAGCCTTAAATTCTACTGAACAAACAATCGCTCTTGTCATGCAGCCCTAAATTCTACTGAAAAAATAACCTCTCTTGTCATACAGCAGAAAATTCTACTGAACAAACAACCTCTCTTGTCATACAGAATAAAATTCTACTGAACAAACAACTTCTCTTCTCATACAGCAGTAAATTTTACTGAACAAACAACCTCGCTTGTCCTACAGCTTTAAATTCTACCGAAAAAACAACCTCTCCTGTCATCCACGATTTAATTCTGCTGAGCGACGCTGCATCAGGATGTAAGCCTTTATTGCTACGGGATAATTTTCATTATCGCGAAACGCAGGCAAATAATCATAACCATTTTCTTTTATTTAAAAATCATTTCACTAAAAGTTAAAATTAATCGTAAGCAAGTCGGAAATGATCATTCTAAATTAGTACCCAATCGATTTCACTGATTTCCTCCAACTTAGGCATTGTTCGCTATTCACATATTGCTACACACCTTAGTATGACAGCGTTTACCCTTTTTTCATATATTACTAATACCACTCCTATCGTAATAAAAATGAAATTCCACTCATAACATACTGTACAGTAGACGAGTTAAAATTATAAGGGATGCAGCTAAGAGAATGCACTCTGCATCGCTTTTTAACTAACCATAAAATGACGATACTGCTCGGTTCAGCTTAATCATTAACTTATACCATGGTGAATACGCTTTAAAAATTCACTTTTAAACTTTCCCAAGATGGCGCTGTTTCGATGCGGCACGACTGAATTTTACGGGAATGAGTAGCGCAGAAAAATTCCGATAAAACTAGCGTTTAAAATGTGTAAAATAAAGGAGAGTATAATACAAAATTATAAAATATTGAAAACTATGAAAGGAAGGTAGCGGGTAAATGATGTTTCCATGACATTATGAAATTGAAGTTCAATGTTGACGGATATCGTTGGGACCGAGTACTCACTCATACTCAACGAGTCGCAAGAATTCAAAGAAAACTAGGTTTTAATGGACATAGTCCAATACTCCCAGGATGAGACTGTAAGAAGTGCACAATGCAAGACTAACTTTTTTCTTCCATAGCCCGGAATGTTTACCTGATCGTGCGTTACGCATCAGTTACTATATTTTAAAATGTCGTTTACCGTCTTTTTCAGCTTTTGAATGATGGGGTTCGGGACAGAGTTAGCGAATTGCCAATATTGCATTTTAGTCATATACACGTATGTTTTTTTCAGATTCATCTAGCTTCGGTTGAACAAGAATATTCAACTTAAGACACCACACACAAACTTGAGCTGTAAATGAAGATCGAGAACGTGAGCAGTCCACACTCAAAGTCCATTGCGGTTTAAACGGAGATTCAACAGATTCTACATAAAGATTCTTCAAAATAACACAAAATTCCCTTAGCTTCGTCACTGATATCCCATGCAGCTTAAATTTAGTACTACTCAAAAGTACACCCAAGTTTATAGACGTCGAAACTAAAATTTCCAGGAGACCTCTGAAGTTCAATTGAATTCATCCCGAGCCTAATTGAAGTTAATACTGAAGTCCAATTTAACAGACACAGAAGTCTAAAGAAGTCCACATCGAAGTCTACAAAGACTTCACGCTACGGTCAACTACAGTCCACACCAAAGTCCATTGAGGTCCTCAGCAGTGCACTCTGGGGTTTACTAGAGTCCACCCCGGGGTTTACTAGAGTCCACCCCGGGGTTTACTAGAGCCCCCCCAGCTGGGGAAGGTGTGGCCTGGACTGAAGCCACCGCGGATTTAGGAGGCAAAGCTGATGACAGGATCCTCGCCCACTTTGTTGCCGGCATACAGCGGGCACTTGAAGCTGCGCAGGAGCGCCAGGGCAAGACGAAGCAGCTGAAAAAATGAAAATAACGAATAAAATTTTTTGTTTGGGTAATCTTAGAACTCCTCAAGGAGGTGAAAATGTCTTTCAACAAATAAAAAATTGCACTTTTACCCGCATATATAAAGTATAACTTACATATGAGTACAGAAGAAAGGATTCTCTAGAGCTGGAGTAAAAAAACTTATAGTTTAAATCCTATGCAGGGTGTTTAAAAAAACGGTCACCGAACATATTTAATTGGAGTTGTATCGATAAAAGTTATATTTGCAAATGATTGGATACATGGTACCTAGAATACGTGTAAAAAGTCCGTTTTTTTAAACTTATATTCTGAGTGTAAATTTGGAGTTCGTCCAGTGAAAGGCAAACTAGTACCATATTAATTCAAGACTAGCGCGATATTATAAAAATTTATGCCCCCCAACTCTTGTTAATTAAATCCATAAATAAACCATTACTGATACTTGAAAATTGAATGCATTTTATATTTATTTTACCACATACTGGTCCGCATTAAAGGGGTACAGTAATTGGACAAATTCGGTGAAGTTCAAGATAATTTCGAAAGTCTTTAAATAAAGAACACATGAATACAAAACTGAATAAGTTACAACGTAAATACGTACATGAGGTATGCAGTAGTTCATATTTATATTCCGCATCTTGAGCAAAAGTTAAAATGAACGAATTTAAAAAAATCAATCGAAAACTCTTCGTTTCTTCTTATCGGTACTCTACTGAATAAATTTCGTCCAAAGAACTTGTAGTTGTAGTTGTAGTGGTAGTGAAAGCAGCGCTTCAGTAACTCAGTCTATCTCGCACCGAAAGAGTAGGGACCATTTATTATGGACTTAGNTACCTCTATTGCCTATGGCCTATCCTATGCCCCCTGAGGGTTCCAAAGAACTTTGCACACGTAATTTGTTGCAAGCATGGCTGGCTATCACAAGTCCAATAGAACGCAGGTCAAAATTTGCAGTCTGAACTCCCACAAAGGGCGCTAAACATACATTGAAAGCATGGGCGGATTTAGTTCTGGAAAGGTTACCCTAAATTTAAATCGCGGGCGAATTAAGCTCTGGAAAGGTTACCCTAAATTGAAATCGCGGGCGAATTTAGCTCTGGAAAGGCTACCCTAAATTTGAGGTGATGTGATGGGAAGGCTCTTGGTTCAAGATTATAGGGAGAAATTGAAAATTAAACTACGGGGTATGAGATACCTCACGTTGCCATGCCAGGACTAAAGAAAAAACTTTGACGTTCTAATAATTTGGATTCTCCTCAGGTGATACTGCGAGTAACCACGGAAGGAAAATATACTCTGCGTATCCTCGAAAAAGGAAAGAGAAAAAAGAAGATAAAACGGAGACAGAAGACGCTCAACTCAAAATTCAGAGTGACAGCCAGCAAACGATCAAATAATTACGGAATGGTTACTCGAGAGGGAGAAAAGAAATCAAGAAAAAGTAACGCTTGGAATAAGAGTGAGAACTCAATGAACATACCCAACGGTGGAAAAATTACGATAAAAATGTTTATGGTCCATCAAATCAGGAATTCTTTATTAGGGATTGGTTTGAAACGATTAAAAGAATTGACTGGATAGTTTGCAACAGTTAATTAAAATTTGTTTTTGATTCGTGTGTTGTGACGATCCATCTCGATGTAGAAAGGCTCGAATGGGTCTCCTTTCAAAGAGACAGGGGACATGAAATAGCATTCCGAGACACGTCGCGTGGTGTAGGTCCTGCGTGGCGCAATTGATCAGGAAGGAGAGTAATTGAGGAGTGATGTATGATCAGGAAGGAGAGTAATTGAGGAGTAATGTATGATCAGGAAGGAGAGTAATTGAGGAGTAATGTATGAACCTTTGATCAGGAAGGAGAGCAATCGAGGAGTAATGTATGATCAGGAAGGAGAAAGTTGCTGGATATCATAACTGCAGGTAGCTAAATAAGAATAAAGTATGCAACAGAAAGAAGAATTCTAATTCTAACGTCTACGAATTTAGGAAACATATTCAATTCTAAATAACTAATTTTGTTGACAAACATCTGAAATCTATCGGCTCTTCAGTAACTTTTCAAACACAAAAATTTCAGTATTTGAACCAAGTTGATACTGAACGAAAACCTGCAGTTCTTCCCATTCGATGATATTTCAATAATGATGCGTCATTAAACAGTTTTTTAATTTATAAATTTCATAATAGTCATTAACGTTTTGAAAAAAAGAACTCGAGGTGGCCGGAAAAAAATGCCGTCGGGTGTAATGCAGTTTTTACTTTCAAGACAACAGTGCAGTCATTCCGTTACACTGCAAAAAAAAAACGGAATAGGAGCATTGACAAATTTTACCCGAAAAGGGCACTTTTGAGGTACTAGAACTTTCCCATCTAGCACAAATGACACAGATGGCAAGCCCACACGAATTGAATCAGTCACTCGTTTTCAGCACCGTGTTAGTAGTTAGATCGCAGGAGAAACTGCTGAGCCAAGGGATAGATTTTGGGGCAGAGGGAAATAGGAAGAAACTAATTTTAAATGAGGACAAGATACTTCGATAACTGTTGGACGGAGGAGGATGACGAAGAAATGAACGCTAGCATACATATAGAAAGAATAGAAAAGGCATTTGAACAGGTAGGGAAATGTATAGTGGAGATGTAACCAAGGTAGAAGCACGAAGGCCGATACATTAAATACATGTATATGTACTTAGAGTAGAAACGTGATCAACGTAAGTTGAAATAAGTCTCGAAATACGAAGATTTTCGTTGAGATACAATAAAACATGCTGAAGAACGCATATCCCAACCGTTACATACGGTGTTGACATTTACAGACGAAAATTAGTAACGAAATTATTGAAAGCACGAAAGATAAGTTACTCGATGTGTACCAAGGGGATGAACAGGTTCGATTCAATAAAACATAGATACGAATGAGCACTGAACACTCAGTAGAGCACTGAGAGTTGAGATGCTTTGAGCAAAGCAAAGCACCCAAGAGCAGCATCTGGTTAAGAAAGAAATATCGGCAGAACGCCCTATAAATAGTGATACACACCAATACACAACAGAGGAAAGCGCCCATACAAAACAGAGGGAGGCACCCACACACAACAGAGGGAGGCACCCACACACAACACAAGCAGGCACCAACACACAACACAAGCAGGCACCAACACACAACACAAGCAGGCACCAACACACAACACAAGCAGGCACCAACACACAACACAAGCAGGCACCAACACACAACACAAGCAGGCACCAACACACAACACAAGCAGGCACCAACACACAACACAAGCAGGCACCAACACACAACACAAGCAGGCACCAACACACAACACAAGCAGGCACCAACACACAACACAAGCAGGCACCAACACACAACACAAGCAGGCACCAACACACAACACAAGCAGGCACCAACACACAACACAAGCAGGCACCAACACACAACACAAGCAGGCACCAACACACAACACAAGCAGGCACCAACACACAACACAAGCAGGCACCAACACACAACACAAGCAGGCACCAACACACAACACAGAGGCACTCACCAAGAAGAAGGCGGCAACAGCAAGCAGGACCACGATGAAGATGTCAGTCGGTGTGGACAAATTCTCTCTGTCGACCTGACGAAGAAACACGCCCACCATCTGCACCAACACGACTGCACAAGTAAACCGCGATCAGTTCCCGTCACTTACACCTGTGCATCCGACGTAAGCTGAACATGAAGAAAATTCAAATGAAGCATGCGTAATTTTTCCGAAAGATTCGTAAAATTGATTTTTCTTATATGTTTGTAGCCAACAAATAAAATTGACGCAAGGTTTTGCACGACGTAAGCGAAACCGGTGAAATGCCCACACTGCGTACAACACTGCATGAACGTACCGAGGGGAAAAATACGAAACTCAACTGAATCTGAGAATATGAAGCATTCTTCACCATCATCGCGCACAAAATGAAAAAAAATGCATCGAATTAAATCTAACCCACATTGTTTCCTGCAACTTGTCTTGAGCGTCTTCCCCTGAATTCACGGGTGTTGAATAAACAAGGCTTTTCATGCGTCCCCAAAAAAAGAAGGCGAATGGAGTCATGTCGGGAGATCTCGGTGGCACAGCAACAGGACCATTCCGACCAATGGGAAAGTGAACATTGAGGTCATTTCAGACAATATCATGAAAGTGCGCAGGAGCCCCGTCTTGCTGGAACCCCACTATTCTTCGCACAGAATGGTACGTTTTCGCGTGGCTCGGGAAGCACCTCTTCTTCAGCCAAAAGTTTGTTATTAACCCCGTTCACAGGTGGCCGCAGACTACACGATTTCATTGAGTAGCTCATAAGCCAAACTCTTTTCGACAAGTTTCATAAAGGATAATTGTTTAGTGCGCCACTTTCTGGTAAGTGGGAAATTTTGTACCTGTTTTTCTCAACGCCCTGAGTATATGTGAGAACAACCACAGACATTGAATTTAGACGGGAAACGACTTCAACTACATATACAAGGCAATTTATATCGTTAAAGTTCATCATTTCTTTACAACAAAGAAAAACATCGCAGTGTTTCTGAAATTAACTCCAGACCTTACGAACAAACAACAGAACTGAAAAACCACTCTTTTTGTGATATATTTGCAACATGACGACTGTCCTCACGTTACCTCCAAAACTGCACCGAGTTAGGTTGAGTTAGTCCAGTCCCACACATCTACTGCAAAACTGCACCGAGATAGTACCGTTCCCACACGCCTTCTATAAACTGCACCGAGATAGCACCGTTCCCACACGCCGTCTATAAACTGCACCGAGATAGCACCGTTCCCACACGCCGTCTTTAAACTGCACCGAGATAGCACCGTTCCCACACGCCTGCTGCAAAACTGCACAGAATGCAAGCAGAAAACACCCCGACTTGTAAAAGCGAACACATTGGAAGGAGCGCTCACTGAGGTAGGGCGTGAAGGTGTAGCGGCTGTAGCGGTCCAGTACGGTGCTCTCCAGCACAAACCACAGGACCATGATGCCAGCCATGGTCCCCAGCACGCCCCACACCGTGTTTTGCAGTGATATGCCCGCCTCGATCCTGGTGAGCAAACAAAAATGAGCATTACTTTATCAGAGACTCAAGTCCTAGTGGGATATATTGGTCGCGAATTGAGTGCTCGACGTATTCTCTCGTTAACGTAGTGCGTGCATACTGTAAGTATTTCCTTAGTAGCGAATTTAGAATTATAATTATCAATTTTGTGGCAAATTCTTTAGCGGAAGTTCATTGGAAGAAAGTTCATTTCTGATGCACAACTTTAGGCGCATTATTTTGGGAGTCTCCACTAAGCAGCCTACATGTTTAGTGGGCAACATACAGCCAAAAATAGAATATTTTGTTCCAGTTTTATCGGTCTGACGGTTGTTTTCCTCGAAACCGGTTTCTGAGACACAAGACCGTATGTAATATCGCAAGGCAACTACTTTGACGAATTTAAATTCACAAATCAGCTCACATGGTACAAAAAACCCCTCGAAATGATTCTTGAATCTAGCTCACAAGAAACAAGAATCGCGTTAAAATGAAGTACAATAAAATCCGATCTAGTGACTAATAACTCCTCTGTGTATCTCGCTTCACTAACGTACAATAAAATTTGGACTATTGGTCAAAGACTGGAGAAGCCCCAGAAGACGTGAGACTGGCACTACCTGAGGGAGATGAGCAGCGAGTAAATGGCTTGGATGGAGAGCCAGGTGGTGAAGCCAGCCATGCCATTATGCCACAAGAGCCTGTAGAGCCACAGCCGAACGGGGGCGTGTCGAGTCATCCAGCCCCCGTAGAGGTAAACTCTGCAACCACAAATTAATTATCAGAAACCTTAAAACGCAAGCCTATTTTTTAAATGAATGAAATATTGCGTAAACAGTCGTTTAAATTTTATGTACTTGTGTGCATATTCATCCTAGTTGTCAACGGCACGACAAGAATTTGAGACTAAACAGCGTTAATTCTATCCTTCCGCTATCGGAGCGCTGGAGGATTAACGAGCTTCATTCTGTATGTTTTTAAAGCTAGCGTTGACGAGTCACGCTGAAGAAACTGCGCTCTACAAAAATAAAAGAATCCAGAAACGAGATTCTGTACGAAAATTTCATACAATAAATTTTCAAAAAACTTCTTTATGTAAGTGTTTATCGATGACGGTATAAATTGCTGCAACATTTCAGCGTGTCATCAATCCGATGGAAATATTTATCAATCTCTTTCCTGATTTCGTTAAGAAAGTTTGGTGAACTTCTACATAACGAACTGCCGAGTGCTCAAAAACTACTGTGAGTAATAATTTGCTCTCACGTGTGTACTTTAAAACCAAATCAATTTCTTATTATTTTCAGACATCTGTTTGAGAGCTGCTGCTATGTGCAGGGTGACAAAGGAAAACGGAAACTTTAGGGATAGCCCCAATCAAAAATAATAAAAATCAAACAAAGTATTTTCTTATCTGCAATTAAACCACTACAACTTGCCTTTTAATAGACAGTAATTCAAATGAACAGTGTTTAAAAATTAGGACCTGTATATGGTCTTCCTCTTCGTATGCATTCTTTCGATCTGCTCTTGAGGTTCCTCATCGGTGGCCCCAAGATTACCAGATTTGTCCGTTTGTGATTTTTTCTTGAGGGGCTACCTTTTAATTAAGAGTCGGATCTACATCACTCAGCCAATAACACTGGACGAATTGAAACAAAGAATTCAAGAAAATGTTCCATTGTATCCCAGCTGAGATGTTGCAACAAATGTTGAGGAGCTTTCAGAACAGATTGGAAGAATGCATACGTGGATGAAGACGCCCATCTACGAGATGTAACTTTAAAACATTGGTAATTCGGATCACTGTCTCTTAAAATGCAAGTTCTAGTAGGGCAATTGCTGTCAATAAATTCTTTCTTGGATTTTTTAATTCTTGTTTTTTTTTCAAGAGTTTCCGTGTTACTGTGTCACCCTGTGTATACAGAATGAGCTTCAGGTACCAGCTTCAAAATCCCACTGCGTTATTACAGTCCCATGCATCTGCTGCAAAGCTACACCGAGTTAGCACCATTCTCACACATCTGCTCCAAAATTACACAGATTTAGCCCGTCTTTTCCCACACATCTGCTGCAAACTGCAGCGATTTTAACACCATTCACACACATTCACTCTGAAACTACACCGAGTTAGCACCAGTCTTACACATTTACTCAAAAACTGAACCAAGTTAGTAGGACCAGTCTTACACATTTACTCAACAACTGTACCAAGTTAGTAGGACCAGTCTTACACATTTACTCGACAACTGTACCAAGTTAGTAGGACCAGTCTTGCCCATTTACTCAACAACTGTACCAAGTTAGCGCCGATCTCACAGAACTGCTCCAAAACTGCAACTATTTCGAACCAGTTCCACACACGTGCCGTAAAACTGCCCCGATTTGCACCAGTGTTGCACATCTGCTGCAAAACTGGCGCGACCCCAAATGGGAGGAGCTGCTGCCTCACGTGTTGAAGACGGCGGCGGTGCCAATCCAGCAGAAGACGGCGGCGAGGATGATGAGGACGGTGGACGCGACCATGAGGTCTCGGTCCCACACGATGAACCAGGCGATGAGGCAGAACAGCCCCAGCGTGTAGTTGAGCAGGAACCAGGGGCCCAGCACCGGGGGGCTCTTGTACGAGGGTCCCACTGGGCTTTTAGCGCACAAAAGCACAAATGCTGGAATAGAAAATAGGCGCTAGAAATGATCGCAGGCGTTAGGTAGTGGCAGGCTTTGAACACGAGTGAAGTTGGAAGTGGTAAAGGTCCGTCGCGTGGTAATCGTGAATGAACGTCATTGTTTGAAGGTTAAGCTCAAGTTTGTGCTATCTCCAATTGCGCGAGTCGTCACGCACACATGGTCATGTGAAACATTCGAAGAATTTCAGGACACGCTGTCGATGAACAGCAGCGCCAGTCGGCTTTTGAGTTCCATAGAAAATTTCAATACAGCCAACCCCCATCGAACTCAGTTTTAATCATCAAGAAATCACCAAAGGCTAATAATCGATATTGAACAATGACTTCGCACAACATTTCAAAGCGAATTAAAATTATTTGAATCGTTTCGAATTCACTAATTTTTCAAATACGGAACTCAGCTGGGCTAATGAGAGACGACTCGAGTAAATAATTCAGTGTCCATTTATTCGTATGTTAAAAGATGATAGGCAGAACAGCAGAACGCATTCCCGTGAGATATCCCATTTTGAAAATTCAAGATCTTAAGTGTTTTTTATCAAGTGTACAGTGGATTTATCATCATCGTCATCATGGCTGAAATTAGCATAGTTTTTACTCTAGTTATTGCTAAAAGAAAAGAATTTTTCTAGGGAAGTGACGGAAATTATTACCGAAAATTTCGCAGACGAAGAGCCAACCCATGGTCACCGACCAGAGGATGACCACCCAGGTTTGCGGGGTCACTGGGATCTCGTATATTAACGTCATGTTGCGCAGCTCGTTGAGGAACAGCCCTGCAACATAAGAGCACCACATAACGGACAGCCCTGTAATATGAAGGCAGCACATAACGTTCAGCAACAGCCCAGCAACATAATCCCACCTAATCACGGCTAACTTTTTTATGATCTTTCAACTGTTGAGAAATTACATTTCTCAGAAGCTCATCTCGTAACTTCACAATAGATTTCCCGTCTCGGAAGAAATAAATAGATGCCAGGTGCCCTGATTGATTCCAGGTGCTCAGTAATGGAACCAAACATGAAACCGCGTGAGCGTTAAAGCTAAACAGAAGAATGCATTTGACGCACAAACTCGATCTTAATCAATAATAATAATGGCTGTGAAGCTACGGTGCCACTGCAGCTAGTAGGCTTGGAGGGAATGACTTGCTCATGGTCCCATCAATGCCATTAACCCATTAACGAACTATCCCGAGACATCTGGTGGCCGTGGTTGTTGTATTCACACGGTCACTCGGTTACTCAGACCGTGCGAATGCACCGTCAACCTTCTCGGGGTCACTCGTTAAGGAGCTGAAAGCGAGTCGGTGTCTGGGCAGAGAGATAAAACACTCGTTCCGAGCTCATTATCTCAGAATCGATGAGCTGAGCTTACGATCGAAGTTTAACTGCGTGCTGTTATCTAGTACTAGGAAAAAACCGTCTACAAATTTTGTACATTCGGTAACCAAGAACTAAATTTAGTTTAATTCAATGGACCAGCCCACATTCCTTAATTAAATGAGAACTTTGGGTCTAAGTGAGCATAATATCTGTGGAATCAGTTTTCTCTGTTCAAATAGATGTCTAAGTCTAAGATGTGAGCCTCTATGCATGTACTGTATGTGGGTATGAATGTATGAATGTTAGTATGAATGTTGAAGGCCAATAAGGGATGAAGCCAAAACAAACAAAAACATGACGATGAAACATAAATAATAACATTTTAATAGTCAAAAAATAAAAGTATTTCTTGTTCCACTGACCTCGGTTCAAATCTTTGATGATTGAGGAGGTGAGAATTTATTTTTTCCTTGAAACGGCGAAAAGGAATAAGTAAATATTCATAACAGCGATGTGCTGAGCTAAGTTTGGCCTCAGATTGAACAGTTATCAAACTCCTCAATTAGTGTGGGCACAGAGCCTGTAAGCAATGAGCCCGTTTAAGGTGCCAGCCCACACAGCCTTGAAGGTGAGACAGTTTTCGATCAAGAATGGCACGACCCCTCTTACCCACCCTCCCTATTCACCAGATCTCGCTCCCTGCGACTTTTTTTGTTCCCCGAATGAAGAAACTTCTCAAAGGAAAACGTTTCGCAGATGTTGAAAAGGTTAAGAAGATAACGACGGAATCGTTAAAAAACATAACTTCAAAAGAGTTCTAGGCCTGCTCTGAATAGTGGAAAACATGTCTGGACCGGTGCATTGCCTCAAATGGAGAATACTTTGAAAGGAATAGGACAATAAACATGCAACAATAACTGAATAAAACTATATGACACAATTCCGGTTACTTTTTGGTCAGCCCTCGTATATGTACAGTGTGTATATGCATACATAAATAGTGTGTTGTAATTAACTGTGTATCAAAACTAGTACATTTGAAAGCACTGTGGGTCACACTGGAATTCAGTACGGAAAGACCTCCAAGGGTTACGAATTTTAGCGTATACTTCCAGGAACTTTTATTCTAGATTCACAGAATGCCACAAATTATGGTTACGAAACCGATCCGTCGAACGAGACAGGATGACGCGGCCTGCCCCTGTCACGGCGAACATTGGAGCGTGCTGGAATGGCATCGATTGCGTGCCGGGAAGTGCTACCAGAGCTGATATTTTAAGAAGGCTTTCATTCCTCACAGGATTGAGGATTGATCCCCACAGCGGCCACGCGAGGTGGCAGCTGCAGCTGCAGCTCATCAACCTCGTTTGGCCGATTCCAAAACTGAGTAAAAATCTCAAACTGTCCGCCATTTTGCCAAGAACGTAGTTACACTGCAGAACTAAGCTACAATAGTGAAGCATGAATTAGAAAATATTTTAA
>VOMN01054055.1:0-13111 GCA_014899125.1 Orchestia grillus
TAATATTTGTGCGGCTGCGGCTTGCTTTATGGGTCTCGTAATGCACGACCTAAATCCGATTCATGAATTTCGATACTGTACTTGCGATACGCCCCGATGCGCCTCTTCAATGATTTATTCTCAACTGAAGGTCGCAAGAATCAATGTACCGTGAAGGTAAACGCCGCGTACGGTAGAACAAGTAATAAACAACATAGTGATAAGAGCGCAACAACCACATTACGCTTTGGGTGTATTTTCATGGCGGTCTTCAAATAATATCGAAAATGGCCGTTCGTACTGAACGGCCCCTCATATTGAACGGCCCCTCATATTGAACGGCCCCNCTCATATTAAACAGCCGCTCGTATTAAACGGCCCCTCGTATTAAACGGCCCCTCGTATTGAACGGCCCCTCGTACTGAACGGCCCCTCGTATTAAATAACACTTTTCGGAGAGACTTGAAGTCAGGAAAGCCATGCACGCGGTAATACAATGCTTAATTTGATCAATTTAGTCTCGGCAACAATCGCCCACTCGATATTATTTAATTGCTACATTTACGGAAGAATCAAATGCTGTCTTTAAAAACAACGAGTTACAACGGAGCTATGTATTGCTAGCACTCGGATGATGAAATTCTACAATTTTACGTACGGTTCTGATATTGTAAATGCCTCAGAATTTGAATATCGTTTCAAAAATGGCTGATAAGAGAAATTATTTTTTAAACCACAGTGCCTTGACACACATCTGCACAACTATTTTTGACGTATTTTGAACAACTCGGGCTCCGGTTTGAGGTAATGAGAGCAGGTAGTTCCCAGAACATATCTTCACCAGAATATTAAAACAAAACAAAGTTTATTGACAACCAGAAAAGCAACTACGTAAAAAATGTATGTGACAAGAATTTAGCCAAAACTAAATACAAGTCTTTAGTATTTAGTGGCGTGACCTTCATTTGCGCTAACAGCACGACGACGATGATGATGGTGGAGTCTAAAACCAACTTTTGACTCGGTGGTATCTTCTTCGATTCCTGCATACAGTTTATCCTCAAATCAGCAAGGTTCTTTGGACACCTTCTGTGCACAGCAGTTTTGAATACTCGACACAAATTTTCAATGGGATTGAGGTCAGGCAATTGACTAGGTTATGGAAAGACGCTTACTTTTTTATTCGCGAACCATTTTCTGTTGATTTCGCCATACGTTTGGGGTCATTGTCTCTCTGAAATTAAGCTGCATTTGCGATGATCGTAGAATTTTCTTACGCTAGAAAGCAGTTTTTGCTTCAGTATCTGCCTGTATATGGAACTACTCATCTTTCCATCAATGATGGTTGAAGGTAGGAGCATCAATGAAGCTCCTTTACACCATGAACAGTAAAACAGCCTCACATTTTAATACTGCCTCCTCCATACCTGACGGCAGGTGTATACGGTATATTTGGACTCATGGGCAGTCCCTATTTCCCTCCAAATATGACGAACGTCGTTTTGACCGTAAACTTCAATTTAGCTTTCATCGGCCCATACAACCCGTTCCCAAAACTGAATTCCTTTGTCAAGATAGTGTTAACCAAACAAACTGTTCTCCACATGTTTTGCTCAAGGAATTCTGCTTGGGGTGAAGGCTTCAAACGACTTCAGATACAATTCTCTAGCAACCCTTTTTCGCCTGACGTGAACTCCTTGTAATTCCGTTTTTTTTGGTATGTACGGGTTGTCGTGGGCTCATTCGTCACCTCACGCAGCACACAGCGTCGAGAGCGGCCCGGGATCTTGCGAGGAGCTCCGACTCTTGGTAGATTGGAGATTGCCCCAGTCTCTCGATGCTTCCGAACTATTGACCCAACAGTTGAGTATGGAACCATAACACGATCAGTAGCCTGCCTACAGGTTAAAACTACATTACGAAGTCAAACTATCTGCTTTCGAATAGTGCAGGGCATTTCTTTCAATTTAGGAATTTTATTCACTAGGCATCCATCTTCCACAGTATCTGGAGAAGCAATGATTGTGATGGTCATAGTTTGTTTTTTATATTACACGTACTATGGGAAGTTTCTAGAAACTTTATCAAAATTTTTTTGCACAAGGTATTCAAATTTGGCAGTGAAATAATAATGGTTTAACATGACATCAATTTTGGCCAAATACCTAGTCCCGTACATTTTTTTTGCTCAGTTGATTTTCTGGTCGTGAATAAATTTTCTTACGTTCTGTTCAAATATTCTGGTAAGTATTTGTCCTCTCAACTACTTGTACTGTTTACCCCAAACCAGAACTCGAAATTTTGAAAAAACATCGAAAATAGAGATGCAAAAATGCTTATCTCTAGCACTGCATACATCAATGCACAACTCTGCACAGCAGGCTAGGAGACCAGGGAACTGGCACAGCACTCACACACGCAACTCTGCACAGCATTCTGTGACCTGAAGACGGTAACTAACTCGGGCTAAATATTTCCATAAAGGAAATCGGCGGGGCCAATTTTTCCTTACAATCAAACGTGATTGCGACGTGAGCCTGAAGATTGTGTTGGTTGCCTCACGATTGTGACGGCTACCTCACGATTGTGATGAAGGATAAAAAATCTCACTTTCATTTTCCCAAAGAATGAAGCGAGAAAGTGTAGACACCTACACGCAGGTAAGGAAAATCTTCCACCACCTGATGGTAAAAATTTAAAAAACGGAAAATAAGCATTTAAAGTGATGTCAAGTCTTACAAGTTTCCTTGAAAGATAAATTAGGGTATATCAGTAGTCAATATCGCAACTGAAGTAAGCCTGAATTAAAACTGAAAGTTGATGGAAAATGTTTACGAAAGTCTATGTTGATGCATGAATGATTAGGGTTATCGCTCCAGCACAAGTAGTGCCTGCAATAAAGACTCGGTAACGACATCGTCAGGAGCGGATCGTGCCCTAAATCAAGCGTACCTCACAGCTGATTTGAAGGCTTCGGTGAGCTTGTATCCTACCTACTCAGCATACATTACTGTGCCTCGAGAAGATCACTTGTTAAAGTACTGCTGCTGAGAATGCTTTTCCTAAGCAAGAATAAGATTGCTTCGTAATTGTTGTGCGAGGCTTCCGTCGTCCAATCTAGCAAGCTACTGGTTTTCTACATACGTATGAATGAAATCATATGTACTGTACATTAAGGAAATAGCCCTAAAGCTTGGGAAATAAAATTTACAACCCACAAGAAGTCGACTCAATTTAACTTCAACATGGATAATCCTGGGAGTGAAATCCCCTAATAAATATACCGTGCATATAGATACAGAAGGTGAGAAGTATCTTGGAGTTTTCTGCTGTTGAGCTTCACGTTATGCAACAGCTGTAACTGACGAGGCCACATCTATTTTCCTACTGTAATATAAAGTGAAAAAGTGTAAGCGGCGGCACCCCAGTGTGGGCCGGGCGTAAAGGCCCAAACATCTCTAAGGTATCTAAGTGTAATATACTAACTTCAAATATTTTGTCATGTCATGTCATTATCGGAATTTATATGCATGCATTACCACAGATTAGATTATAAGCGAGTTTAAAGCTTCCAACCCACAAGACATTTGATTCAAAGAGAGCGAAAATAACGGGTCATTTTATATGAACTTGTAGCAGAAGTACGGACAGCAGCGCTTTAGTAGCTCAGAATTTCTCACGCCAAAAAAGAAGAGACCATTCAGTATGGACTGCAGAGAACATGGAATCTATTCACACAGCGTGTTCCCACACAAGGTTCCCTGCGTAGAGAAACGGTATGTTAAGAAAGAACAGGAACAAAAGATGAAGAATAATTAGCGAAGAAGGCACGAAACATAAAAAAAAACGACGGCCCAGCTAAGCTGGAGTAACCTAGCAGTGTCCCCTGGGAACTGCAGTACCACAACAAATGAATTAAATGAGCTAGCGGTAAAATTGACACTCAATTCAGTGCATAGAGTGAAGTTCACTCGTAGCTTCAAAATAAAAGTCACTGAATTTCACACAGCACCTACACCGGCCGCCGTTGAAAGCACAAGCACTGTACGTGTGCAGGCATACACGAGCTTACCTTCTTACATTACATGAACGCAATTCTTGCACCGTACGAACACGAAGCACAATATTTCAACCCAAAAAAGACAAATGGTGCAGTGCGGGCCGTTTCAAAACGCTGCACGAACTTTTTCGTCCAAACCTGCTACAAACTCATTGAAAGTCGACACGACACCAAGCTCATTTTTCCTTCACAGGCAACTACAGTCCTGTCGCAATAATTGAGCGTTAAAGAGGTAAAAGGTATTCACCAACTTAACAGCGAGTCATGGACCACCCGTCAGAGAAGCTGTGGCAGTAAGGACACCCAGAGCCACACAGCGAAGAATGCACTTGATACGAATGCGGCGTTGAGGGCCGTGACCGTCTGCGTTCAGAAAAAACTATATCTTGATGCAGTCTATACCTAAAGTTTCAAGTTCAGTCGTTCCGCCAAGCGCTGCATGTATCCAATCGAAACTTTCGCTACTGTAAACGAACCAAAAAGAACATTCCTCGAAGAGGCTTAAAAATGCAGTAGCGATGGAGCTTCTACGTTGTGCTGCTAAGGAGCGGGACTGCTGCTTCTATTAACTCGTTTACTCTCGACATTAATATTCATTAGACATTGATTAATAAATTGTATTGATGCTTTTCCAGATGCTCGCAGTAATTTGACGGTAATTATTCTGTGCCGACAAACTTAAGCATGAAGAATTTCTTAAAGTGGCCGCGCGCAAGGTGCTAAACAACGCCCTAGTTAAACTAACTGCACAGCGAATGCTGCAGATTACCACTCGCGCAGAAGGACAGCCGTTCGATTGACGGCCACCTGTACAAAGAACGAATGTGAAAGATAAATAAGCCTTGCTATCGACTTGAATGAATCCGTTTTGCATTTGGCTGCAGTCGAATGGGGTCATTTTAAGCCTCTGAAACCGCAGGCCTTCCGAAGTCCAGGCTCAAAATCATCCCTGTCCTCCCATTTGGTTAAATTGCGCAGTAATTTAAAGCTCCCTGCCTCCATGAAGCGAGATACAAAGATAGCGAAAGGATGGGACCAGTTGGTATTGGTAATAAAGAATGGGGAGTCTACACACAGGGTATATTTCGACGCACAGGATCTCCTGCATATTGAAGCAATAAGTCTACAATGAAGAGAAGGGACAAAGTAAAAATACCAAAGAAGGAGTGAAAATTGAAGGAAACGAAGTAGCACGAAACATAGAAGGCCCGAAGGCCTATGTTTCTATAACTGAGGTAACCTAGCAGTGCCTCTCAGAGACGCTAGTCCTCATAGTATACGGTATCCAAACCTAACTTACCTAACCCTATTGCCTATCCTATACCCCCAGAGGGCCCTAAGCCACAATACTATGGACAATTTTCGAGCCGAGGATCGACTATCGAGACTCTTACGCCACTAGCCAAGTGACGGATGGAGATTCCAAAATATAGTTAACTGAAAAACACAGTTGACAAGGTTTGATAAATGTGAACAATTATTTTCGTTTTAAAGACTACGAGTTCGAGCGCTACCACCGCACAATCTCAGTCGCCTTTCAAATAAGTCTGATATTTTCCGGTCCAAGAAGACACCCTCCACTGTGCTACTGCTAAGCCGAAATGGGCTTTCACTCGGTGAGTCAAAGTTTGAAAACAGTGTCGGCAGACAGTCAAGTATCGACTTAGCACCGCTAACTTTGCTCTCAATTCTGGAGTTAGGTCTGACGTCCAGGGACCGTACAATCCCACGACGTAAGACCGACTCTTGAATTGAAATCAAAGTTGGCAGTCGATACCCACATTTGGGTGTTTTCATACACTGTCTTCAGACTTGGACTGATCGAGTGCAGCGCCTTAAGTTAGTCTTCATCTTGAGCTGGTCTTCCGTCTCCATGATTTCACATTGTAAACTCCCGAGTTATTATTTTCTTTGACCGTACGGTTTCCTTCCAGGGCACGGTGCAGAGGTCAATGACAAAGACAAACCACACGACACAGAGAACTTCTGTTCGCCGGACAATCGCTTTCGCAAACGCATTTATTTGCCAACAACATCCTTGTCGCAGACTGACAGAGATAACTGAAGGAAAATGGACTGACGGTGCAAGCATGCTTCCTTAGGGCAAAAGCTGGTGCTGGCGACGTCATTTCAATATCACTAGCAAACGGTAACCCAGAGTGATCTTGTTTCTACGACATTCTTGCACGACTTGCTGCCTGTCGTCTACGACTGTTTACTACTTAATAACTGCATCATAGCTGAAAATCTCCCGACCTGAGAGGCGAAATATTCAAAATATTAGAGATTTTTAGCATCTTTGCAGGACTGAAAGAAAATCTTGTGTCGAGGGGCCGTTCCGCCAATGAGGATATATAATATTTTTTGCCGGAGGATTGGAAAGGGAAAAAAATTTCCATGAAAGTCACTAAAAATTAAATAAAAAAGCTTTAGGTATAGGTCATATGTAGTGGCTAGACTTAATTACGAGCATTCACTGAAGAAAAATATTTACACACTCAAGAACCGTACGTAGACGACAACTAGAGCCCAAAAATCAGGAGATGCGTACGCGACCGTACGACTTCAGTACTACAATGTCCGTCGGAGGGCAAAGCCTGGATACAAGCAGCGAAAATACCTGTAAATTCGCCTAAAAAGCATCTAAGATAAAGGTATACTGAATATCATAAACTAAAAATTCGCCCGAAAATATAAGAACTCTTCGACAACCTTACGCGTTGTATCGCTAAGGTAAAGGGACTTTATGCGCTCACGTGCAAGGATCGAAGTTATTCCTGATTGTAGATCGGCGTGCTCAAATAAGGAGTATTTTCTCGTCTGAAACACACTCGCTACTTTCGATAAAGTCAAATGAAAAAACTCTATCAAGCTCAGGTCAATTCCATCGCCTAATGACGCCTAGGATTCCGACGCTGGCCGGGAATTCCTTATTGGAATGGAAACCTCGAATGATCTCGAAGGCTGTCGGAGGCGTGTCAAGCGCAGAGTTCCTGAACAGCAGGTTGCCGTAATGTCGAATGTTGACTGTCGAGATTGAGGCCCCGGCGGATTTATACAGACTAGTAAATCTCGTATGTAGATTTATTCGTACGTCGGCTTTATTCGTACGTTGGCTACCAGTTGAGTAACAAATTAATAGTGAGTGACAAATTAATAGCATTCAGTTATATAACAAACATGCATGGTGAATGAACGTTACCGTAAACTGTGAGTAAACAGGTCATAGGAGCATAGAGCTATATGAGGGGAACTATTAGTAACCTGCCTTTTTCTCTTATACAGAAGAAACCGATTCGTGAACATCACGTGTCTAACATGAATATCTTCAACAGAAGTTTTTGAAGATGCTTTTCAACAGAAGTTTCGCGACCTTCTGAAACGGCATCGTGGACTGAGCTGCTCTGAGGCGAGCGTAAGCTCCTTCCTAATTCATGTACCTATGCGCAGTGCAGCAGTCACAGTATGTAGTTAGAACCCTTCTGAAGTAATTTTATAATACAATCATGCATTGTTTCACGGGAGATAACATGCAACTTCATCGAAATATTTTTTCTTTTTCTTTGCCAATAGCGGTCAGTCAGGTACAATTTTCAAATATTGATTTCCTATACAGTATGCATTAAGAAAAAGTTTTGCAATCGATAGAACAATTTTAAACGAGCATTTAGAAAGAACAAACCTCCAGTGGACGGAGCCCTTATTTTGCTAAATTCTTCACTTCTTGCTTGATGGTTCAGTGTCGCTTTAAAGCACAAGAGTTTGTATGCTCCCCCCGACAGCAAGAAAAAAATGTTTTATCTAAGCCGGGAAAACCAACGCTGCAATGATTTATTTCGTAACAAACAGCACCCATTAGAAGTTTATAAGCTTTTAATCGAACGACGAAGCTCCATGTTCTGCTGGATCGATTCACACCGCTTTGCTGCGGAATAATATCGAAAAAATCTCCATTTTTACTTCACACTCGTGCAAAAAATACGTCGAGAAAAATTATCCATGATACAATCCCACCACGTTTATGAATAACACTTAGCTCATTTGTTCTCCTAAATAGCAGATTTGAATATTAGTTAGTCTAAACCTCCTTATTCACGTGAAATGTGATACGAAGAGAGAGCAAAGAAAATGGGACTTAATAGTACGGACTGCAGACAACGTAGAATCTAAACCCATGTGCGTTTCACATCGGATTCTCTGCAACGAAGTAATGGCAAGTTTTGACGGTAAGATTATGAAGTGCCACGCAACATAACCTCCAGACTACAAGAAATTGTTTGTGCATTATTTCGTTCGGATTGCCTTGAATATTCATGAATTTCCCAGAAGGACTAGTGTTAACTAGGAAATGCATTTGTCTTAAATGCACGAAAGTTATTAGATGAGGTACTTTCCGAGTTCAAGTACTCGACAATGACGTTTTAGCAAAATAAAGCTCCTTCTCATACTCCGATGTACCAAAATGTACCATGAAAATTTCGAAATATTCTTGTTGAAAGAATTGTGGCCTTCAAGTTCTTCAAATATCAGTCGCCTGAACCGCGGCTTCCAACACTCTCCTTCGTACTTTATTTCATTCAAGCATTCCTCGACTAACACTGAAGACATTACCACACAAATCGAACGCAATTCGTATCCCAAAAATATCCTAAAACTTTGTGAGCTAATTGCGACCACAGGAAATCATATTTTAAATGAAATATTCTCTAACATCCTCATCGCAAAATCAACAGCGCAGAATTCTTAGATATTAGTTAATGGCAAAATGAATCCCTTCCACTTATGCCACAATTCACAGTCAAATTTGCATAATAGCCGCAATAACTTTATTTTTTACAAAACTTCTGTAACGTGCGATGATTTGTCCCTACTTCAATTCATAAAATTATTCACAACCGAAGTACACAACTAATCTTATAACACCAATCAACTATAGCAGAATAAAACGATGCGGAAAATTGCCACAAACATGTAAGAAGGGTTTGTTAAAATTGCGAGGACATAAATTCGTAAGGCAGCTGACGTTATTGAACGAGTTCCTACAACTCGCAAAAAAATGCAAAAAGACACTTTTCGAACCGATTGGTACTTATCTTCTTCGAGGTGACTTAGGTTCAATCAAATTGGTTGAGAAAGTAGACCGCCCAGTCTGGGGGCAGATGCCGAGTACAACACAATTGCAATTTAAATAACATCAAGTACCTTCAGATGTCGTCGACATTTATCATCGCGGTATCAATTTTTTTGCGGCTGAAACCAGAATCAGTTTCAATCGAATTTCGGTAGCGACCGTGTTTCATCATTCCTAACCTGTAAACGGTCACTGCCCAGGTGGCCGGTGTTGCATTCACACGGTATGTGTGTGTAATCGACAGCAACCGTGTGAATGCAATAACCACGCGGACATCATATGATGTTAATACCCATTAACAGGTTAATTACAAATCTTAATTTTTACACTCGAGTAGAAGGCGGTTTTTCATCAAACGTATGGTCGTTTAGCCATAGAAGGACCAGTGCACAATATAGTTGGATAGTTTGATAAGGCTGCCGCTCGTTTCCCACACGAAGCTAAATGCAGCCCTTATGCAACTATACCGATGAGTACAGCTAAATTTTCGAATAAAGCTCGCTGCTATCTTATTTCGAATGAAGTACTCATCTAAAAAGTTCGTCTCCCCCTATGGATTTGTGGAAATAACGAGAAGAAAACAGAAAGTTCAAGTCTCGAAACTCTCGAGCAGGAGGTCGGTCGCTCTGCTTGTCTGCCTTTCCAACAGCAGAAAGATGTAGAAAAACTAAATCCGTAAGCATCGTACAAAATTTAACGCTCGTCAGTCTCCTGTAACTAGCGGTGAGAGGCTAACAGTATCACTGGCTGGCACTAATTCACAAAGCCATGCTGACGAGGACAGACTAAGTGTTCGTCCGGCCATTATGATATCCCACTCTTCCATCCGCCCACCGATGATCACATGAATCTTACTTTGCTTAGGTCCTGCGGGATGCAGCAGAGCACTGCATCTCACAACGCTGTATCTTCTAGCATACCAAGCGGTGTCAATTATATTTACGTTATTCTTGGGACAAGGACAGATTTCATAAATACAACGCATACGTAATTCGGGACCACAAGTAGTGTATAACTTGAACCTAGTTTAATATTAGTCATTTATCACTTACTTTAATGCCGTGTCCTGTGTAAATTACTGGCGGTAAAGAAATAAATATTTGACACAATTCCCGATAAAATATTCTCTGTTACATGTGAAGTTATACCTTCTAGGACAAAGAATGTTAGGTGTATAAATAAAATGAAACGGCTGATAATGCCACTCTGAGAAATACTAATGCATATTTTTGGAGTTTAAAACTCTTGATCAAATTCCCATCTAAATTTTACACATTCGTTTTCTTTAAACCAGTACCAGTACTCTACCAAAAAGTTATACTACACTCAAACTAACAACTTGATCAAAAGCAGGAAACTGGGTATTACAGAAGTCAGCTATACTGTAACTCCGAAATTTCGCACTGCTGAAAAAATACTATCAAAACTAAAACATATTTTTGCAGGCCTAAAAATAAAAAACAGAACTAAAAAAGGTCGAGTCTCTACTCTAAGGCTTCGAAATTGCTTGTGAGATAGATATCTGAATGGAAAACCTGGAAAATAAATTTTTCTGAAAAACAGTGAGCAGTGTGCGAGATACTGGACTGTAACGATCTCCTCGGGGAGAAAATTCCTCTTCGTTTCTCGTAAGTAAAATGAGGATGCGGGGATTACGTGAAGGAACACACATCGTCTATGAACTGTACTTGTATTCGCAGTATTTTCCTATGATATCGATGCCCTTATACAACGATGCGTAAAATGAGATCCTCTGCCATTCTAAATAAACAGCACTGGCTGTCACTTTAAAACTGGCCGACATCACGGTTACCGGTATCTTTTACACCGATACTCGGCCATAACCTGCATGTCTAATACAATAATTATACTGGACATCGTTAATATCTCAGATATAAGTACAGGGGCTTTGGTAGCACCTCAGGGACACTTGGTCCAAGCGGGCATCTCGAACATCAAATCCGTCTTCGGCGGGATATTTTACGAAGTCGTTAGCACGAGCTTACAGACACAATAAAATGTGAGCAGTCCGTGCTCAGTCTCGGCACCACAAATAAGTACAGAAGAGCTCCGTGGTTTAACAGTCTTCAATTCCCAGAAGCTCGAATTTACGATAATTTTTATGAAACCATGAATAGTAATTTACGAATTAGGGCCTTGCATTGCTATGCATTCACAAATGTCTCAAATCGCACCAAATTCCTGATCACTTGTAACTGAAATTCGCTAGTCGTGAATATGGACGCTCGACTGCAGCGCTGCTCAAAGTAGTGGTTCGCGGACCGGGACCGGTACGCGAGCTATCAGCTACCGGTACACGACGGTGCCGGTACCGGTACATGGTACACAGCGAACGTTCAGGCCAAGCTAACAAATCGTTCAACACTTTGCCTCCGGAGTGGGTCCTATATGGTACACGCGGTCATCCAACATAATGTAACCAAACACTACCATTTATAAATACAAATTTTCGAGTTTTCGTCAAATTTGTGTTCATCAATCGATAAGCTAGTTCTGATTAGAAAGAAAATTAATAAAGTAACCAAATTTGTGAAATCAAAATCCTTCATTTTAAATTCACAATAGATATATTAGTCGGCATGTAATTTTACCTGTGTGGAGAATCGTAGTCAACGTGTTGAGGAATTTAAAAAAATGGTCCACTTTCATTGTATTCATTGCATTCATCATTTCTGGTATAAATTGATATTCCTACGGAACATTACCGGTGCGTGTCACATTGGAAAAAATTGCTTTCCTGCCACATCTGACAGCCTGAAGCGCTACTCTACTGACCATAAATAACATTTATACTGGCACTCGCAACCGCTGCTTTGGCCATACTGGCATCTTGCGAAAACAGGATTTAATGAGTAAATACACCAGAGAACTTTTTTTTCATGCAGCAGTCTCTTTCGTGTTGTTAAAACAATTTTTTTCTGGCACAGATTTCCTCGAAGCTAAAAAGAAGGGCTAATGTGTGCCAACAACTAATGAAGCATATAAATATCGTTCCGTATATTATGAAGAGAACATTGCAATTTCCTCCATAACTAAAATAACAGAAGTTAATTCTAAGACTAAAATAACTGAAGTTAATTCTAGACTAAAATAACTGAATTTAATTCTCAGACTAAAATAAGTGAATTTAATTCTCAGACTAAAATAACTGAATTTAATTCTCAGACTAAAATGACTGAATTTAATTCTCAGACTAAAATAACTGAAGATTATTCTCAGACTAAAATAACTGAAGATTATTCTCAGACAAAAATAACTGGAACGTCTCATTTTGTCTGAACTAAACGACTGCAACTCACACTCGACATCACAAAAATTTCACCATTGAATTCTAAAATAGAACATATTTTGCGGAAAAATAGAAAAATACGCACATTTGTAATGGCAAAATTGATCTCGAAACCGAAGAAGCGCATGGACCGTTTTAGGGCGGCACACACCGCCAGATTTATGCGCTCCTCGGTCGATGTTTTGGAACACCGCCAACAAGGAATAAAACTTGTGGCTATCTACGGTTTACCGCCTCACGTACCCAGTACGGCAAACCCAATACTATTACTTTTACATTTACTGTGTATTGATTAGAAAATTCGACTCCCAGGATTATCCATGCTGAAGGTAAATTTAGTCGTCTCTTCCGGGTTGCAATTTTATTTCCCAAGTTTTTTGGCTATTAATATCCAGAAAGCTTGGGAAATGAAATTTACAACCCATTAAAAGAAAACTGATTTTGCCTTCTACATGTGCTGTGAGTTTGTTCGAACGCAACAGCAGCCGCAGCCTACCGACAGGACAAATTGTCCTGTTAGTTGTACGCCTAAAGTGGCAGTCATGGGCCGTCAAGAATTATGTGTACAACGAAAATGGTTACCTTGAAAACCTAATTTGTATAGTAAAAGAATAATGTATACTCTGGCACA